>JAJMEW010000201.1:0-86221 GCA_030574395.1 Pichia californica
AATAATAATAATAATAATAATAATAATAATAATAATAATAATAATAATAATAATAATAATAATAATAATAATAATAATAATAATAATAATAATAATGATAATAATAATAATAATAATAATAATTTAAGCTCTTTAAATTATAATGATGAAATTGAAAGAGCTAGAGAAGAAGTTGAAAATGCTAATCCATTTCAATATAATAATAGTAATAATAATAATTCAATTGAGATGAATATTGAACAATTTGATATTCAACGTTCTAATACGCCAGGAAATAGATCAAGGAGAAGTGAAAATAGATCAGATCCACAATTAACTACTATAATGAGTAATGGAGAAGAACAGGAAAATGAAATAAATCAGCATTTAACTTCATTAAATGATAGTACAAATCCTTTCTTAATATCACCATCCAATCATAACCATAATTCGAATCATAATCATAACCATAATCATAATCATAATCATAATCATAATCATAATCATAATCATAATCATAATCATAATCATAATCATAATCATAATCATAATCATACTTCTAATCATAATTCTAATCATAATTCTAATCCTACTAGTAATAATAATAGTAATCCTGAATTATTAAACAATAGTATAAGTATTACAAATGGAGATTTTAATGCTCATAATACATTTAATCCAGCAGCGTATAATTATAATATGTCAAATAGTCAAACTATTTCTAATTTTAGGGTATATACAAATGGGAGATTTTCAGAAGATGAAATAATTCAAGAAGAAGAAGGAGTTCGTAATCGTGGTGATACATTAGGAGATGGAAATAATATTCAATTTGAAAGTGTTATAATGAATAATGATAATAATCCAACTGTTACTACTGCTATAAATAATCCTATTAATATTGTTGAAGATAATGAAATTAATGAAATTGTTACAGATAGAATTAATAGAAATTCTAATAATAGAGAAGAAATAAATGTTATTAATAATAAATCAAAAGAAAATAATTGTAAAAAAAACAATTGTAAAAATAATAGTCAGGATTCTAATGGATTTTATTCAATTAGATTAACACCATCAATTGATCATTCATCTACACATCCATATATGTTTTTTGGTCCAATTATTAGGAAATTAAAACCTGGTAAAAGTATTTTTATTGGTAGATATACAGAAAAGAACAAAAAGGCAGCAACAGCATTATCAGGATCATCTGAGCCTGTTGTTTTTAAAAGTAAAGTTGTTTCAAGAAAGCATGCTGAATTAAGTGTTGATAAAGAAGGTAAATGGTTTATTCAAGATATTAAATCTAGTAGTGGTACATTTTTAAATCATGTTAGATTATCATTACCAAATATTGAGAGTGAAAAAGTTAAAATTAATGATTCAGATATTTTACAATTAGGTGTTGATTATAGGGGTGGTAGTGAAGAAATTTATAGATGTGTTAAAGTTAAAATTGAAATTAATTATTCATGGAAGAAGAAAGGAGCTAAATTTAGTAAAGAAGCGCATGAAAAATTAAAGAATTTAACAAGTAATAATAATAATAATAATAATAATAATGAAATTGAACAATTTACATCATGTGTTATTTGTTTAGATGATATTAAACCATGTCAAGCAGTTTTTGTTAGTAGTTGTTCACATTCATGGCATTATAGATGTATTAGGCCATTACTTGTTAAGACATATCCACAATTTTTATGTCCTAATTGTAAGGCTATATGTGATTTAGAAGCTGAACTTGAAGACGATGATGAAGAAGATTTTGAAGAGGAAGGTTACGCAGAGGAAGATTACGCAGAAGTGAATTATGACGATGTTGGGGAATTAGAGGAAGAAGGAGCCAAGACTGAAGAAGAGGTAGAGGCAGTGGTAGAAGGTAGTAGCAGCAGAGAAGAAGATGTTATGGAGGTGTAACTGGTAACCGGAGATAGCAGTGTTGATCGGTGGTTGTTGATTCTTCGTTGATTCTCCGTTGTTTCCTTTTTCCTTTGCTTTCCTTTGCTTTCATTCGTGGAATATCCGAGGCAGGGCTGTGCGGGCTGTGCGGGATGTGCAGACGGCTGTGCGCCGCTTAAGTGCGATGTCTCCGAGCAAATTTCACTTCAATTTTCATCACTCAACCACTCAACCACTCAATCAGTCAATCAATCAATTGTCAATAATCAACAACACGACTGAACCATTACAATCACGATAATCTGGCACTGTTAACTGCTAACTGCTAACACTTCGTTTGGCACCCGTTAACTGCTAACAGTTATCGTAAACGTTGTTCGGTGTTTCCATTTCTGATTTTTAATCTTATTTAATCCTAAATTGTTAATTTATTGTCTTCTGTTCATACGTCTATTCTTATTATTATCTTACTAAGTTTAATTCATTACATTTCATTTCATTTCATCTCCCCATCTCTCTCTTCCTTTCTTTCCACTCCTATTTCTAGATTGCTATATAGCTTGTCTTATTTCCCTTTTCATTTACTTCTAACTTAATTCATTATTCCTATTATTTTGTTACATTCTTTCTCTCATTTCTTTCTTTCCTTTTTTACTATACACAACAGTTAAGATAAAATAATCATTTACCTAAAATGGCTGACGTTTTTAACGTTCAAATCTTCTTTATTGTCTTTAGAGAATCCTTAGAAGCAATTATTGTTATATCTGTTTTACTTGCTTTCGTTAAACAATCTGTTGGTGCAAATAAAAAATTAGAAAGAAAAATTAAAGTTCAAATTTGGATTGGTTCAATACTTGGTATTGTAATTTGTTTAGGTATTGGTGGTGGTTTTATTGGTTCTTATTATACTTTAGGTAAAGATATTTGGTCAGGTGCAGAAGATTTATGGGAAGGTATTTTTTGTATAATTGCAACTGTACTTATTTCACTTATGGGTATTGCAATGGTTAGAATTAATAAATTACAAAAAAAATGGAGAATTAAAATTGCAAGAGCAATTGTTACTCCACCTGCAAAAACTTCAGATTTCTTCAATTTCTCTTATTTAATTAAAAAATATGCAATGTTTATTTTACCATTTATTACAACTTTAAGAGAAGGTATTGAAGCTGTCGTTTTCGTTGGTGGTGTTGGTATTTCTGAAGCTTCAGCTAGAGCTTTCCCATTACC
This sequence comes from Pichia californica, assembly GCA_030574395.1. Lineage (NCBI taxonomy): Eukaryota > Fungi > Ascomycota > Pichiomycetes > Pichiales > Pichiaceae > Pichia > Pichia californica. The sequence continues at coordinate 3,118 of JAJMEW010000201.1, forward strand.
TGTTGTTTGTGGTTTAATTGCTGGTATTGTTGTTGGTTTATTTTTGTATTATGGTGGTTCAACTGTTTCATTACAAATCTTTTTATGTTTTTCAACTTGTATTCTTTATTTAATTGCAGCTGGTTTATTTTCAAGAGGTGTTTGGTATTTCCAAAATAATGAATTTTCAAAACAAACTGGTGGTGATGCTTCAGAAAATGGTTCTGGTCCAGGTACTTATAATATTCATAAAGTTGTTTGGCATGTTAATTGTTGTAATCCTGAAACTGATAATGGTTGGGATGTCTTTAATGCTTTATTAGGTTGGCAAAATTCTGCAACTTATGGTTCAGTTATTTCTTATAATTGTTATTGGATCGCTGTTATGGTTATTTTAGGTTTAATGTTATATGAGGAAAAGAATAATCATTTACCATTTGTTAATTTTAGTTTTAGACATTTAAATCCATTATATTATATCAAAAATAAAAAGAAGGATGAATTAACTGATGCTGAAGCTGATAGATTATTTGCTGAAGCAAAGGAAAAAATTCATCAAGATGCAATTAGAGAAAATGAATTAGCTCAAGCAAATCAAACAGCTGATTTAGATGCAACTAAAGCTTATTAAATGATATTTTATACATAAATACATAAAAAAGAAAAGAATGAAAAGAGAAATAGAATAATTGATTTAAAACTAATAAATAAATTTAAAAGAATTTAGAATTTGTTGCTTTTTTTTTTCAAATTATTTTAATAATTCATTAGTTAAATTAAACTCTTTTCTTTCAATTACATCTCTTCAATTTTAACCCTTTATCACATATATTACAATACAACTTTTTTTTTATTTATAATTTTACTTACGTATAGAACAATATATATAATTTAATGAAAAATCTGCTTTTATTTTAAATCCGATTAGCAACTGATAACTTACGCTTTACTTTGCAAATACTGTTAACCCCTTTTACATCGTTTAGTTCTTTAATAACTGAACAATTAACTTCTTCATTTTCCTTGTTATTATTTGTAATATCACTCAATTTGATTTCTTTTTCATTATTATCAATGTTAAATCTATTTTTTAACATTTTCCAAATTAATAAAAATTCTTGATATTTACAATTATCCTTTTCAACATATTTTTGAATCATTTTATTAATTTTTATTGATAATATTTCATATATAAATTTAATTTCATTATTATTTTTACATTCATTCATCCATTGACAAATAACTAATTTTAAACATTCCCAAATAATATTTTGCTTTTCAAATGAATATTTATTAATATCTTTAAAACATTCATCAAATATACCACCTTCAGTAAAATCTTCAATATTGCTATAACTTAAAAAATCATATAAACTTCTAATACCATCTTTATATTCAATACATTTATTATTTATAAAACTTAAAAATTCAATCATTGATATAATAACTTTTTCAGTAAATTCAAATGTTAATGGAATTTCACTTTCATACCAAAATGAACAATAAAATAATTGAAATATATCAAATTTAACAAATTTATCAACTCTATTATCTTTAATAACTTTGAATAAAAATTCATCACTTTTCATAATATCATGAAGTATAATTTCATGATATGTTTCTGTAACATATGCAATTCTTAATGTTTTTAAGTTTTTTTTAATTTTATCCTTCCTAAAATCTTCAGTACATTTTCTATTGAGAATTTTTAATGCTTTTATAACATTTCTATCTCCAATATTATTTTCATTATTTATTTCATTTTGACTAAATAAAACACGTTTTTCAAATTCATCCCAATTACCATAAATTTTATTCAAATAAGTAATTAAATATTTTGGACCATAAATCGATAATTGATAACTATAAAATTTACTATTATTATTATTATATTCAATTTCATTATCTGAAACTTTTGTATCTGAAGAGTCTTCATATTCATCACTAGAAAATGAATTTTTATTCAAACTTTGAATTGATAATTTAATATCATCTCTAATATCTTGATGTTGATCATCATCATCATTATCAATATTATCATTATCTTCATCTAATAATGAAATATTTTGGAAAACTAATGGATTATCTAATGAAATATCAGATAAATTCTCTTGTTCTGGTGTTGATGATAAAATAAATCCACTTTTAAAACTTTTTTGAATTGAATCACCTAATGTTTCAGTACCAGTTGCAGTTGTATAACAATCACTTAAACTATCATTTTGCTTTAATTCATTTAAAATTAATTTATTATTATTATTAATATCATCGTTATCATTATCATTAATATCATCATCATCATTATTAATAGATGTTTTACTTGTTTCATTTGCATATAAATCGATTAAACTATCATAACCATTATATTCTACATTAGTTGCACTTTCTCTTGATATTGCTCTCCAAAATAATGCTTTATCTTTAATTTTTTGTGGAATGCCCCATTTACTTGTATATACTTTATTAACACCTACATTTGATATGATGTCATCTTCTTCATTAGGTGGAGTGAAAGTATGTTCAAGAAAATAATCATACATACCATCACTTTTCTCATTATCATTATCATTCTCATTTTCATTTTCATTATCTGAGCCACCTTTATTAATTACTGAAAATATCCAAACACTAAATATTAACAAACTAGCAAATACAAAACCAATTGTAATTCCACATGATAATAAACCATATAACTTAATTGTTGAATCTAACTCTTTAATTTTTTCATCACATAAATCATCTACATAATACATGAATAAATCCATTAATTCATCTTCAATATTATTACTATCATTGACAGTAGTATCTGAATTAAAATCTGGTTGATCCATAATAACTTTTTTACTTTCTTTATTTGAATCTAAAATAAATTTATTGATTGAATTGATTTAATATACACATAAACATATTCATATTGATGTTAGTATTTTGTTTTGTTGGCTCATTAATTTAATTTAATTAATTAGTTAATTATGAAATCAACTTTTTACAATATTTTTTCATCATATATATCAGGTAGGATAATTACTGCTACGAAAACTTGGCATAATTTCACCGATTAGATCGTCAATTACTCTTGACATCTTAAAGATTAAAAGGAAACAGAGTTGATTAGTAAAGCGTTCAAATATAGTAAAAAAAGGACTGTAAATAAAGTAAAGTATGACATTTAGAGAGGCGAGAGAATCAGAAGGAAAATAGAAAATAGTAATTAATTGAGAATTGAGACACTCCGAAGAGCTGGGCATCCCGATTGGGAATCCCGGTTTGCAATACAACATTCAATTGTAGTTTTCAGTTTTACAACAATAATGTGTTTTATATCAATTTCATATATATATACATTGATATATAAGTCAAATTGGTTTCTTGAGATAAATAATTTAATTAAGGTAAATAGAACTATAAAACAAAATAGATACCAATCAAAAGATGTTAATTATAAATAAATGTGAAAAAAAAAACAAACATCTGTTGAATTAGTATACTAGTTTTCTATAATATTGTTTATATAAAGCTATTATTATAACTGAGTTTATTTATGTGATTTGATTTTGCAAACTTTGAATGCAAAGACATGAAATGAATGTTTGATAATGGATAAATAAATAAATATGAAATATGAAATATGAAATATGAAATATGGAATATATGAATAATTACATAAGAAGGAATCGTAATATATACTTAAACAGTATTCTTGAAATTTGCTGGACCAGATTGATATCTTGGTGGAGCATTTCTATCATACATAATACCACCTGGTCTCTTTGGTGGAATAATTGGATCTGGATGTTGATATTTAGCTAATAAAGCTTTGGTATTTTCTAAAATCTTTTCTAATTCAACTGGATCAGAAACATTTTTATATTGATCGAATCTAACTCTGATTTCAGCTGCCTTTTCTCTGTAATAAGAATTTATGTTAATCCAATTCTTTGCAGTTCTTAATGATTGTCTGTAAAGAGAAGAGACAAGTTTTATGTTTTGTGGAGAGAATGGCACTGGTGCTGGCATGCTGTGTATTTGCTGTAGCTGTTGTGTGTGAGCTTGAAGAGATCAGAAGTTCAGAAGTGCAGACTTACCAGCTGGTTGTTATCATAACTATTGCAATATCACATAACAATAATCGACTCAATCAAACACCTTCTTTCACGTTAAAAGAGAGAAAGAGAGAAAGAAAGAAAACGAGAAAATTGTGTGTGAGGGGAGCCAGCGGTGCACGGGTGCACGGGTGGTCCACAACCGCGTCGATCGACGCCGTATTTCCAATCCATTTTTCTTATTTTCTTTATTTCTTAATGTGGCAATTCTAATTTGCTGATTTACATGCATTATTGGCACCTCCAATACCTTCTATTTGGCAATCTATACAAAGAATAAGCAGAAGAAGAATCAATTGACTCAATAATGACAACAAATGATACCAATTCTATAGAAATCCCCGATGGTTTACCTGCTGAATCCAATAATGAATTACAATCTAAATCAATTTCAAATAGAAAAATAACGAATAAGGAAAATAAACCAAATACAACAACAACAACGGCAACAGAAACAGCAACAGCAAATTTATTTGATGGTAGTAAGATAATAAAGAAGAAAAGATTTGCAACTGCAGGTTGTTTAACATGTAGACAAAGACATAAAAGATGTTCACGTGAAAGACCTGTTTGTTCAACATGTAGTAAAACAGAATATACATGTTTTTGGAGAGAACCAGGTACAAAATTTACTGAATATAAAGTTAAATTAATACATTCCAAAAATCCATTACCAATTGTTTTAAAACCAAATAAATTAATTAATCCAAATGAAAATATTTTATCAACAGAATTTAATCTTTCTGATTGTAATGATGAAACTGAATTAGATTTTGATTCTAATAATATTATAAATGATGAGAATTCATTATTAATTGATGAATCTTTAATATCGGTTGCTCAAAAGGCAGTTTCAATCACAAATGCTTATATGAATTCACAAGAAATGCTGAAAAATACTGGAAATGATGTAATGGTAAAGAAAGAATTGGATGATAATGAAGAAGAAGAAGAAGACGACGACGAAGATGATAATGACAACGAAGAAGAGGAAGAAGAAGAAAATGAAAAGAACGAAGAAGATGAAGAAGATGATGATAACGATGAAGAAAAACCTTTTATTAAAAAGGAAGAGGATAGTGATTCTGATAATGATGAAAATTCCAATAATAATAATTATAGCAATGAGGATAATGATGATTCAAATCATATAAAGAAAGAATTTGATGCAGATGATAACTTTTATAATGATGATGAAAGTTCAAATTTTAACGATGTTGATGATACACAATCTACAGCACAGAAAATAATCAGAGATGAAAATCTTCAAAATCGATTAAACCTTTTAATTATGGATCAGTCTACAGATATTATTATAAATGAAGGAACAAAAATTCTTAAGCCGGATTTTAAACAAAAATGCATAGAATCATGGTATGGTAGATATTTAGATACAGATGAATCATCGAATAAAACTAAAGAAACAACTAGTTCAATGACTACATCACTTGAAGAAAACATATCATCTAATCAAGTAAATAGTGAAAATCTTTCTAATAATCCTCTTGAAAAACCAACTGAAATGTCAGTAGAATTACTTGCTTTAGTACCATTTGGTTATGAAATAGATGATCGTTTTAAATCTTCTAAAATTATTGAATCTAATTCTTCACAAAGACCACAACATTCATCTAACTTAATGACTAATAAAGTAACTAAACAAGGAAAAATGATCAAGCAAATTAAGAAAACAAAACCAACAAACAAATCTATCAGTAAAATGAATGGGATATCTATCAGAACTTTACAGAAAATGAAAACAATTAATTCAGTTTCTCAAAAACTATATGAAAAACCACCAACTAAACAAATATCTGAAAAAATTACACCAATACTTGATCTTGTTATCTCTGATGCAATTAAATCTAATAGTTTAATTAAGCCTACTTCAATGTTACAATCAGCTGCTAGAATACGTAATAAACAACCAAATGATTCTGGTAATCGTGAAAGTAAGCAATTGTTTCAAAAAACAAAAGAAATGAGAGAAGCAGGTAAGATAAGTAAGGAAGATGCTGCTTTGTTGTTATCCAGTACATTTTCTGCCAAGAGAAATAAGAAGAAAACGTCAAAATCTATATCATCTAAGATGGCTTTAGATGGTCGTAGGAAATTTGCAACTTCTATGTCTGAACCAGCATGATTTTCTCTCAGTTTATTATATTATATAATACTTCTTTTCTATAAAAAACAACACTTTGTAACAGCAATATTTCATGTAATTTGTCTTCAAAAATGTATGGAAAACTGAAAAGTAAAATGTTCGTGGCACAGCCCACTTTTTGTGTCTTCGTCTGTTTTGCTGTGGACACTTGGCTTGGTTTATTTCTATTGTTTATTGTTTATTGTGGTGAAACACTTCTTTCTTTTCTACAGGTGAATTGGGCAATTTAAAAATATCAATTTCAAATTACAATAATTAACAATGTCTCAAGAATTGAAACAAAGAGTTAATGTTGTTCTTAATGGTTCGACACTTGGTAAATCTGAAAAATCAAACCCAGTTAAAAATTTAGTTAATTTACAACCAGATTATGCTCTTAAAGTTTTATGCAAATATGATGCAAATACAAAGAAAACTGATGGTGAAGGAGAAGCATCATTAAAAATTTTAATTCAAATTTTACAATTGAATGGTTTTATTGTTAATATTCGTCCTGATTCTAACACTAACTTTGTTATATTATTTCTTACTTTAAAAGATGATAAATTTAATGAATTGGTTGAATTAAATAAAGAAACTGATTCTTTATTTAATGTGCCAAATGATTCTAAAAATGATGAAAAATTTTTAATTGCAGAAAGATTAAGATTAATTTATTTAAAATTAACTTTACCAAAATCAAAAGGTGGATGTTCAATTGAAGTTGGTAAACATAATGTAAAGAATATTTTACCTGTTAAACATATTATTAATTTAAATAAAGAGTCTAAAAATATTACGAAAAGTTTTGGTAAGTTATTTAGAAAGGGTATACGTGAACAAAATATTTTATTTTTAAGAGAAAATTTAGGTTCAAAATATGCACTTTATTATGAATTTGTTCAAACTTATGTTTCATTTCTGGGTATTATAGCATTATTAGGTTTAATTAATAAATTTGTTTTCGGAAATTTTAGTATTGTTTATGCAATTTTAAATTTATTTGTTGGTATTATTTGTTATTTAGTAATTTATGCTAAAGATAAAAAACTTACTAATAAATGGAATTTAAAAAATATTAATAAAACAGAACCTATTAAAATTGAGGAAACAGATTTAATTCCAACTTGGAAAACAAATCTTCGTATGGTTTTATTTGCACCAATAACTATAATTGGGGCAAGTGGTTTATTTTCTGCCCAATTTTTATGTTTCCTTTTAGAAATTTTTATTAATGAAATTTATCAAGGTCCATTTAAGAGTATATTAGCATTAATTCCAACTATTCTTGTATGTATTGCTGTACCAGTTGGAACTATTATTTATGGTATTATTGCTAAAAAATATTTAACATTTGAAAAAAATCCAACTATTAGTAGTGAAAATAATTCATTATTAATTAAGATGTTCATTTTTAATTGTCTTGCAGCTTATTCACCATTATTAATTACGTCATTTATTTATTTACCACTTGGTTATGCTGTTGATCCATATTTACAAACAATTCAAGCATTATTAACAAAATCTTATTCTGTTTATTCTTATATACCAAAAATTCCAATTTTAAATTCTGAATATAAGATTAATAATTTAAGAATGTCAACTCAAATATTTTATTTTATGGTAACTAATCAAGTTGTTGGAACATTAACTGAATTTATTATTCCAACATTATTAACTAAAATTTTATCAATTCCTAAAATTGCTGGAATTTTAGGTACACCAGCATCAACAAAAGCAATTAAATCAATTAATATTGATTTAAAGGAAGAACATGAATTTCTTGAACTTGTTCGTTCAAATTTTAATAAACCAGAAGTTTTAATTGAAGATGATTATAAACAACAAGTTTTACAATTTGGATTTTTAATGTTATTTGGTCCAATTTGGAGTTTAGGATCTGTTTGTTGTTTTATTTTCGGTTTAATTCAACAAGAAGGTGATTATTTTAAATATATTAAATTAGCAAAACCAGTTATACCATCTCGTAGTGAATCATCACAACCATTTATTCAATTTATGCGTTTATTATTAATTACTGGATCATTTGTTTCTATTGCAATTACATTAATGTATAATAATAATATTGAATCAGGAGTTGAAATTTCAAGTTATGTTGGTCGTAGTAGTGTTGATAATAATTGGTTAGTTATTTTTGGTGGTTCTTTTATTTCATTAATTTTAGTTCAATCTATACTTTATTGTTTTGAAAATATTATTAATAATATTTATGATAATGATAATAATGTTAATTTTGAGAAAGAAATTAAAGCAAATAATTTATTATCAATATTAGGTAAAAGAGAAGAAGTAAATACTGTTAATATTGATAGTGCAGATTCTGTTTTAAATGAAATTGCTGAATATCAAAATGCATTTTAATAGTAATTATTTTATATATTGGATTGTATACCATTCGTATGTAATCAAATAAATAATGTTCATTAAATTATAAATTTAGAATACAAAAAAAAAAAAAAAATTAACAATTATTATAATTATACACTAAAAGTATCAACTCTAACACGTTTCCAAGCAGTTGCGAGATAAACTTCTGAAATTTCTTCATCATCATCATCATTAACACTTGGAATTTTATCCATATCATCAATATTTGGAGATTTAACTTGAATTAAAGAATATGAACCATTACTACCATCAGGGCGTAAAAAGCAACCTGGATTTATAACTAAAACATTTTTAATAACTTTTGTAAAAGATTTTAAAATTGAAGGTAAAATCATTATATCTGGAATTTCATCATTAAATTCAGATAATCCAAGATATGAAGTATCTAATTGAAATGAATTTGGTGATGGAATAATTGGATAAAATTGCCTTTGTTGAATTATATGTTCAATAATTCTTTCAATTCTATTTGAATTTGCATTTTTCGTAATTATATCTTTTAAATCTTTTAAAATATCAGCAGTTGAAATACCAAATGATAATTCATTAATATTAAATAATGAAGGATTTGGGAAACATTTAAAATTTTTATTTAATCCAAGTAATTTTCTATTAAATGGTGATTGTGGATAATTTGTATGAGGATTTGAAATATCATTTTGATGAGGTAATAAAATAATTCTTTGACAATTTAATTTATTTAAAATTGGTGATAAAAATGAAATGAATAAATCATCTAAATTTTTTAAATCATCTAAATTATCATCAGAATTAAAAAAATTATTATTATTATTAAGTATATTTTCAATTGAATTTGAATTAATAAATGGACCTAACATTATAATTACATCAGGTTTAATATTTTTGTTTAAATGATTAATAAAATTTTCTAAATATGAAAAATTTAATGAATTTTTGGAATGATAAGGACCAGATAAAATAATAATTTTTAAATTATCATTACCAATTATATTTGAAAAATTTTCAATTTCATTAAAATTATATGAAATTGAACCTAAATAAGGAATTTTTAAATTTTCTAAAACTTTAAAACTATTACCAGATTGATTAATACCACGAAAAGCAACAATTTGACCTGAAAAGAAAGAAATTTTATTTAATTGAGAAACATCTAATTTAATTCTATAACCAAATCCCATTGATCTTGAAGTTTCTAAAAATAAAGAATCTAAATTTAAATCAAAAGAATTTGATAATGGTGAATCAGGTACAATTCTACCAACTGTATAAATTTCAGATTGTGATTGACGAGTTGGATCAGAGAATTGATTTTCATTAATATTATAATTATCAGAAATAATTTGAGTTATATTATCAATTTTTTCATCTAAATAATCTGCAATTTCTAATAATTTTAAATTCATAGTTCTAAATTTATATTTTTTTGGATTAAAATTTGCAATAATTTTAATATTTTTATTAATTATTGTTGTTTCTTTATTTTGAATTAAATCAGAATTAAAAGATTCAATAATTTGATTTGAAGGAATTGATTGAAAAGATGAATTTATATTTTCTTTAATTGGAGAAGAAGTTATATTTTTTGTTGAATTTAATTTTCTCTTTTTAACTGAAGATATGTTAAAAGTATCATTAGCATCTAAATAAGTTGTTGAATTAAATGAAATATTATTATTTGATTTATTATTATTTTGATGTTTATTTAATTTAAGTGAATCTGAAGAAGATATTTTATTTTGTTGAGTTAAACGATCTTGAAGATAAGATTGTAAACCATCTAAATGTTTTAAAGATAATTTTAAATTTGTGTCATTGTATTCTGTAAATGTGAAAGCTTCCCAATTTGAGAATAGTTCTTGAGCTGTAAGATTAAATAAGCTGCAAATATGAGAGCATTTGTCGATAATTTCTGGGTCTTTGGCATGTTTCCCAAACATGTTTACCAGTTGGGAGGATTCCATTGCTGTGTTTGTAGAAGTATTGTATGATGGTATGATGATATGATGATATGACGATATGATGATATGATGGTATGATGATACGGTATTCTATTTGCTATTTGGTGTCAGTGAATTTTCGTTCACACGCGTCGCTATGTTCGTTAGTTAGTTAAGTATTAGGTGATTATGAAAGTAGACAGATATACAACAGATATATATAACAATGATGAACATGAATATGAATATGGTAAACAGATAACACTACTCCTAGTCTTCTCTCTCCTTTTCTGGCTTTTCCTCTCTGACAGGAGATGCATCTCTCTTTCTAACATCATCTTTAGTAGATTCATCATCTTTATCATCTTTTCTTCCTCTTCTCTTATTTTTATTACCACCTTTATTACCCCTTCTTTCACCGAATTTTTGAGCTTTACTTTCATCATAAGCAGATTTACTAATAATTTCTAATTCAATTTCATTATTATATTTTAATTTATTTTCAGAATTAAGGATTTTTTCAGCATCAATTGAATTTTTAAATTCAACGATACAACAACCAGTAAAAATTTTATCTTTATTCTTTTTCATTCTAACTTGATTAACAGGTGCAATAAGTTGGAAAAAAGTTAATAAATCATCTAAATTTAAATTTGTTGGTAATTTTTCAACAAATATTGATCTTTTATTAATATTTAATTGAATTTCATTATAATTTTTTGGTAATGGAATTTTTCTTCTAACCATTTCACCATTTTCGGAAACTTCTAATAAATCTTTTGAATTTCTTAAAGATTTAACAATAATTTCGATTGGTCTATATTTTTTCATCCTTTCAAATTGTGAAATTGTTTGAATTGGTACCCAACCATCATTTGCATTTTGAGTTGTGAATAAGAATTTATCGTTAAGTAAGTTTGATTCAGAGAAATAGAATTCAACTTGTTTGAGGATGTTTTGTTGTGTAGTTTCGTCGTCTGCCATGCTGTGTGTGTGTGGGGGGTGTGTGGTGGGGTGGTAATTACCAAATAATCGTGTTGCAGTGTCGTATTTGTAATTGGTAGAATCGTGTAAATCAAGACGATGAAAATTTTTCCCTGTGTTTCCTACTAGCTGTTATGTATTGTGCTGTATTGTGCTGTGCTGTATTGTATTGTATGGTAGTGCTCACCCAGAACGAAACACACCCGCCACACTGAACACACCCGCACCCGCCACACCCGCCACACCCGCCACGTGACTGCCCACGTGACCGCCCTCACCACCCGCCACCACACCCGCCACACCCGGGTTGCTGCACACCACGCCGGTCACGTGCCGCGCCAGCCCCACCTTGAGAGCCTCCAGCGCGGCCTCCTCGCACGCCACAACAGCAACACGACGGTCCTCTCTGAACAAACGATGGAACTGCCATCCACAGTCAACAATGACAACAACACCGTCACCACTGCTGCCACTGCTGCTGCTGCTGCTGCTGCTGCTGCTGCTGCTGCTCTTATCCACCAGGTACTTGACAAACCGGATCCAGTCTCTGCTCTCCGTGTATCTCACGAAAGCACCCATGCCATCCCCGTTCGTCCTTTTAGACATCGAAATGCTGATTTCTCCAAGAGGCTCATTCAATCTGAGGAATTCTTGAAATGCACTATAAACCATTTCTTCATCAAATGTGCAATCATCTCTTGTAATCTGTAATAGATCCACCAATCGACACTCTGTAATATCTATCTTCATTGTTATACTTTTTTTATATAATATAATAATCAAAACACTACAAGAAGCTCTTCTACAAGATATCCAAACACTGGCAACAACAAATTGTCATTCACATCAACAATTCCTTCAAATAACGCGCATAATATACTACTCAATAATCTATTGCTCCATGATAACATTTCTAAATTACTAATACCAACCATATAATAATCTAAAATATAAAATCCAATCATCATACCAATTACCATTGAAATACTACCTTCAATTGTCTTATTAGAATTTGGCCATTTAAATTTACCAATTAAACTACCAATTAAACTTGCAAATGAATCACCTAATCCAAGTGAAATTAATCCAATATAACTACTTTCACGTAATTTATTAACATTATTAATCCATAATGGTAATGAAATACCTAAAATTAAATAAATATAACTTAAAATAATTTCATTTTTATTATCCTTTTCATCTTGAAATTTAATAAAAAAATTCTTAATTAATTTACCAAATGGTGGTAATTCATTAAATCTTAAAATTTCAATTATAATTAAAATACCTAAAATTCCAAATAATGTAATTGAAACAAATTCGGTTTCAATAATTATATTTTTAATTAATAAAATAAATATTAAAAAATGCCAAATTTTCCTTTTAAAATTTAAATTAATTTTATTATTAAATTTATTAATAATTAAAAATATAATTGGAATTAAAATTATTGAATTAATTAACCATTCTTTAAAAATTTTATTCCTCTCATTTGAAAATTTAATATAATCAATTAACCAATTTAAATGAAATTTACCAATTTTTTTTAATAATAATTTATCACTAATAATTAAACTAGTTGAAAAAAATATTAAATAAATTAAAATTAATAAAATATATTTAAGTGTTCTCTCATTGATTTTTTTATAATATTGTAAAATTGGTGATGAAAATAAAATTCCAATTATAAATGATAAATAAAGATTTTTCATTAAAAATAATGAAATATTACTTTGTTTAAAATTAATTAATATTGATCCAATTGTTAAAATATTTGATAAAATAGATTTTTCATAAATTGGAATTTCATTACCAATAAATTTATTTAAAATTTCATAAAAAAAGCATGAAATAATTGGTAATGATAAAATTTGAAAATTAATTAAATTAATATTTGCAAATTGAAATAAAATTACATATGAAATTAAACATCTAACAATTAAATTCATATATCCAATTTGAACAACACAAACTGATATTAAAACAATTTTATCAGGACATTTAATTAATCCAATTGCTAATGGTAAATAAATTGAATAAATATAATTAAATTCTAATAATTGTGGAATTGGTTTAGATTTATCTTTAACAAATTGTCGATATTTTGAATTTAAAATTGCAAAACTTTCTAAAATTGTTGTTGCTAATATACATAACACTGTAATTATAGTTTCAAAATTTTTAGATTTATCTTCATCATTATTATCAATTTCATTCTCTTTAATAAAATATAAATAAATTAAATTCGATAAAAAGAATAACATAAATATTTGAAATACATGTCTTGTATTAATATTTTTATCAATTAATCCAATATAGTATCCGAAAACACCTTCTTCAACTGGATCAATTTCCTTCTTAATATTAATATTATCTTGTTGTTGTTGTTCTTCTTCTTCTTCTTCTTCTTGTTCTTTCTTTTTATTTAATTCAATTGTTGGATCATAATCATAATCTAATGTTGATTCTTTATGTTTAATAGAACGGTGTGCAACTTTATTTGAATTTTTAACCTTTGATTTCTTCGGTGGCATGGTTGTTAAAGTGTTGGCTTTAATAAAAGTAGAGTATCAACAAAGAAGTGATAATCAAACAATTACCAGCATGTTCATTCATATCCATATTAAATTACAATCGCACATTATTAATAACAGCAATGCCGCTCAATTAGATTACATAATTAGCTACTATATAATTAATTTAATGTCCATTATTTGGTGGTCTTGAACCAAATATACTTGATCCAACTCTAACACTGGTACTACCTTGTTTGATTGCTTGTTTGTAATCACCACTCATACCCATGCTTAATTGTAAATCATCCCTATTTAATTGAAATTCTTCAACTAATTCATCCCTTAATTTATATAATAATGAAAATTCTTTATTATCACCTTCACTATGACTAATTAAATAACTACCAATTGTCATTAATCCATCAAATTCAACAAATTCACATTCATTAATTATATATTTAACTAATTCATTAAGTTCATCACCTGGTTGACAACCACTTTTTTGAATTTCACCAGATGTATTAACTTGAATTAAAACTTTAATTTTATTGTTGCTATTATTATCATCAATTATTTGCTTTCTAGAATCATTTAATTTTTTAGCCTTTTTGATTGAATCAATTGTTTCAATAATATATAAATTTGAAATATTTTTTGTTAAATCTTTACATTTATTAGATTGTAAACCACCAATAAAATGCCATTTAATATCATTTGGTAAAATTTTAGCCTTTTCAATTAATTCTTGAACATAATTTTCTCCAAATTCACGATATCCAACATCATATAATGCTTTAATATCACTTGCTGGATGTAATTTTGAAACACAAATAAGTTTACATTTGTTATTACTAAGTTTTAAAACTTCTTCTTTAATCTTATTTGCATTGAAAACTAATTCTTCACCCCTTTCTACTGTATATTCAAGAGACATATTTGGTATATATTGTTTATATAGTTTTAAAGATGCTGAAAACCCCCGTCTAATAGAAGTCTGCATTGTCAAATCAGATCAAATCAAATCAAATCAATTCAACAGTGTTCTCCTCTAACAGTTTTATTTACTTCCTCGGAAATTAAAATCCAGTGGCTACGGCGATGATTACATAATCAGCTATCTAGCACAACAAGAACCCTGTCGCACACGCCTCTCGCCACCCCCGCACCCGTGCACCGCACCTCCACCGCTGCTGACGTAAGCACGCCGAGAATCCCAATTGCTGAGCCTTCTTCTCTGTTTAATATACTTGCAAATACAATCTTAAAATCATTACTAACCGTATCCATATCTGCTGTTATTATCTCAAAACACATCTTCTTCAAGATACGTACTATCAATTCAACAGTATGTGATAATCCTTCATTATCTATATTTACTGGATTGGAAATTTCATTTTTATAGCATCCTGTACTAAACATAAATTTACCAATTTGATCCCATCTTGATTGAAATGTTTGAATTGACATTTTATTATTACTATTATTATTACCATTGACATCATTAATATATAATGATTTTAATGATAATGAAAGTTTTAAATTAATATATTCATTAATTGAAGGTATATAAATTTGAATTATTGGTTCATCATTAATTGAATACATTTCTTTAAGACTATATTTAATTATTAAATTACCATTTTTATCTTTATCATTATATTCAATTATTTTAATATCATAAAATTCATTTTTATTATTAATTAAATTAAATTTAAATCCTTTAATATCTTCATCATTCATTAATTTATAATTAAATTCAATTACTGAATATCCTTTAAATCTTTTAATTCTAAATAAAATTTTAATTTTTTCATTATTAAAAAAAATTCCTTGATCAAATCTTAATAATCTAATATATCCATCTTCCCAATTTTTACTTAATTGAATTTTATTATTAATTAATAAATTTGGTAATTTTAAAATATTCTTAATTGTAATTTCATTATCAATTTCAATATTTAAATTAATTAAATTATAATATTCAAATGATCTTTGTTTAATTTCAATATTATTACATTTAATCTCTTGTTTAAATGCTAATTTAATCATATTTTTAATTTTTTCATCATTTAAAATTTTATAATATGAATTCATTGTATCTAATATTAAAAGTTTTGTTAATAATAATGAATTTTCATATTTATCAATAATTAAACTTAATTGAATTTCAAAATTACCAATATTCCAATTTTTTCCATCATCACAATTTAATTTAAATATTAAACTTGATAATTTAATAAAATTTTCACAACATCCAATTCTTAATCCATTTATAATAAATTCAATTATTTTCTTTTTAAAATTTAAATTTTCTTTAGTTAAATATTTAATTAATTCAAATATTTTAATAAATGATCTTTCATTACAATTACCAATAATTAAATAAATTTTAAGTAATTTTTTAAAAATTTCTTCAATTATTTTTAAATCTTTAAATTTTTCAATTAATTCAATTATTTTTAATAATATTAAACTACGTTTATTATTATCACATTTTTGTAAATAATATATTAAAAATATTAAAATTTCTTTAATTTCTAATATATTTTTATTTTTATCACATTTTTCTAAATTTTTAAATAAAATTTCAAATGTTAATTCACAAATTTTATGATTTTTATCATGAATAAATTTTTTCCAAATTATAATTTCATCAAATATAATTTTTTCACTATTACCATAATTATTTGATTTTAACATTATTTTATTAATCTTTTTTAAACATAAAATTTTAATATTATTATCAATAAAATTATAATTTAATTTTAAATATTGAATTATTGATTCAATATATTTACTAATATCATCCTTTTCAATCATACCAAAATCATTTATATTATTAATATAAAGTTGTAAACTTGAAAATAAAATACTAATATTAATATTTTGAATTTGTAAATCATTATTTAAATTATTAATACAATTTAAAATTAATTTATCAACAATTAATTTTAATCTTGGATTTCCATTATTTGAAATTGTTGTAATTTGTGATAATATATCAAATGATGATATAATCATTAAACCATATTGTTCAATCCAATTATTATTTTCAATTATATCAATTAATTCATTCAATTTTGTAATTAATAAACCTTCAATATTTAAAATATTTTCCCAATCAAAAATTAACCAATTTTTAAATAATAAACAAATTGAAATAATTAAATTTTTATTATTTAAATTTAATTGTGAAAATAAATTTGAAATAATTTTTAAATTTTTAATTGTTAAAATATTTAATTTAATTTGTTTATTATTTAAATTAATAAATTTTGTTAAACATAAAATAATTCTAATTTTAATAAATTCAGGTATTTTAATTGTTTTATTTATTAATAAATTTAAAATTGAATTTATAAATTCATTAAAAAATGAATTTGGAAATTGTAAATTTTTAATCCAAATAATTAAATCACCAATACTTTGTAATCCAATACTAATATTAATCCAAATTGAATTTAAAATTTTTTCATTTTTTTCATAATTAATTAAATTAATATCAATTAAAACAGAATTAATAATTAATTGAAAATTTTCAATTGAAATAGATTCATTAAATAATGATTTAATTCCAAGAAATCCAATTTCTTTATTATTATTCCAATTATTTAAATTTGAATCAATATCTAATTTATCATTATTGTTATTATCATCATCATTTGATAATCTTGAATTAATCAATTTTAAAC
This sequence comes from Pichia californica, assembly GCA_030574395.1. Lineage (NCBI taxonomy): Eukaryota > Fungi > Ascomycota > Pichiomycetes > Pichiales > Pichiaceae > Pichia > Pichia californica. The sequence continues at coordinate 20,863 of JAJMEW010000201.1, forward strand.
ATTGATCAATTCCAATCTTATTAAATGAATCGCTATTACTATTATCAGTATAATTATATCCGACTAATTGAATATAAATCAATTTACAAATATATTTTCTGATATTGTAATTTGTTAATAATTGATTATCATGTGATTTAAATTGATTAAAAATATGATTAAATTCCTTTTTCAATTTATTTGACTCTTCATCAATATCCTTTGATTGTCTAACATTGGTGATAAACTGTTTCAATCCATTCATCGACATCTTAGATACGGACAGTTTGCTTACCACCCAATGGCCTACAGTTCGCCAATAAGAACAATGAAACAGTGATAATAACGTGTACGCAACATACCCCTCCTTACTCTTGCCACCGAGCTCTCTCTGTTAGCGAAACAGACAGAGGGGAAGCTCTCTCTCCCTCTTTGCTATAAATACCTCACTTTCTCTTCTTTCTTTCCATTCACTACACAAGTACGTACTGAACTACACAGTTATCTATACAAAAAGCCAGTGTCAGCAAGTCTGATTCCCCTTACCACAGTCCCTAACAGCCAGTTTGATGTTTCAGTCTATGAAATAACGTTCAATTCGGATACCATACCGTCATTTTTGTCGATATAGTCATGGATTTTGTTGATACCGTGTGGAATATTGACATTTTCACCAGCATCCTTGATGTAATTTCTCAATTGGTCGTTTAAATTGAAATACTCATTTGTTTTTGGTAAGTTACTTACCATTAATTTGAAAACTCTTGCGTGATCAGTCTTGTGTTGAGATAATTTACACATCAATTCGAAATTAGGCCACATTTTTAAATTTTCGTGTCTGGATTTGTTCAAGTTGATGGTGTAGTTCATTTCAGCTTTTGAAATGATGCATGAGTCTTTGATTAGACCAAGTGAGAGTAGGATTTCATACATGGAATCCTGAGCTGATTTGGTACTGTTTGGACAGTACGATTGAATTTTGACTGACTGGCTGATAGGGACACTAGTAATGGAAATCAAACTTGCAACTTGCAACTTGCAAGCCAGAGACACTGACCCAGTAAACAACTTGAAAGAAGAAAGAAGGTGTTTGAAGTTTTGGTTGACGACTTGTTGAATTCTGTGGGTGCGAACAGTTGGCAAATTAATTAACGTTGTTTGCAGTGTATAGTGTCCTGACAATTAAATATAGTTTGTTTATATGTTTACAGTTAAATGTCACATTTATAAAATAAAATGTAGTTATAAATAAAATATAAAAAATAAAAGGAGAAATAAAGTAAAGTAAAAAGTAGTTAATAAGTTAATTAAACATTTGCATTATCCATTTGCTTTCTAAGATCGGCTTGTGATCCACTTCTTGGAATTAAATTTTCAGCACCATGTGGTCTTTCAATTACATTATCATAAAATCCATATAATGGACCATTAATTGTTGGACTTGATGGAATTGAATAACCATCATTTAAAAATTGTTGATTATTAATTTGTTGCTTTTGCATATCTCGTACACGTTCTTTTGCTGTACCTTTTGAAATAAATGTTTTACCATTATCTGTTAAACCAACTGGATTAAACATTACAATTGAATCTCTAATTTGACTTGGACTTGGTGTAATACCATCACTACCTTTCCAATCAACATGATGAATTGGATCAAAACTTTGATCAATTTGAACACCTGGATTTGTAACTGGATTTTTATGTGATTGTGCTGAAAATGTTGTAAATGATTCTAATGTTGATGTTCTTTTATTTAATTGATGTGGTAATGGTAATTGTTCTAATTTTGGTAATGATTTAGGAATATTCGCATAAAGTTGAGATCTTTGATTTGATGGATATCCATATTGTTGATTTGGATATTGCTGATACATTTGTGGATATTGTTGATAATATTGTTGGTATTGTTGATATTGTTGTTGATTTTGTGGATAACCTTGTGGGTATTGTTGTTGTGGATAATTTGAATATTGTTGAGGATGCTGAGGATAGTTTTGATATTGCTGTTGTTGTTGATATTGTTGTTGTTGTTGTTGATTTGGATCCATAGCCCCCTTTTGAATTATTTGTCCAAATTGTTGATGTGCAAATTGACCTGCATTTGTATTTGAATAACTTAAATCTCCATTAACTGGTAAATAAACACTCGAAGATACACTTGCTCTAAAATCATCATCTTTTTGATTTTCAGTTGGAACTGTTAATAAAGGTGGATTTGAACTATTATTTTTATTAACATCAATATTATTTTCAATATCAGTTTGTAATTGAATTGAAGGTAAAGGTGGTAAATTTTCAGGATCAACAATAGTATTATCATCTTTACGTTTAATACTACCATCACGAGAGAAATAAACTTGATAAACCGATTTCATTCTATTTAATTGTTCTTCTTCTTCATTAGAAATTGGAGTATCTTTTCCATCTAATTTTTTAAAATCTGGTAAGTCCGTTGATTGTTGAAGTTGTTCAGGTTGATTTATAATACTCTTTACAGGTGAAGATTTTTTTGATATAGATTGTAAATTTGATGCTAAATTTGAATCTAAATTTGGAACTTGTTTTGAAGATTCAACAATTTCATCAATATCATTAACAAATGTTGTATGAGAAGAAGAATAAATTTGATTTTTATTTGATTCATTAGTTAAAGATGATGATAATGGTGAAGTAACAGAAGGTGAAGAATTTTGAGATTTAAGTATTTCTCTTGGTTTATTCTTATCATTGAATGGATTATTTACATCCTCCATTTTATATTTATCATTTCCATTTCCATTTTCATTTTGAAATGGAATATTTGCAGACTTAATTGTTTGAATATCTAAAGTATTAGAATCGTTGATATCAACAGATTTAACTTTATTATTATTTTTATCATCATCTATATTATTATCATCATCATCATTTGAAATAATAATATTCTTTTTTAAAGGTGAAGAATTTGTTGAAATTTCTTCATAACCAGTTAAAGGTTTTGAATTTTCACTAAAGGAAGTATGTCTTGAATTATTTCGACTATTATTTCTTGAATTATAATAGTTATTATTACCATTATTAATTGGAGAGCTTAAACTCATTTTTTTAATTGGATAATTAAATTCATGAAAATCTAAACCTAAATTTTTTGTATATTGATCCAAAGCTTCTTTTGAAGAACCAAATGGTAAATTAATTGCATTTGCAGATGTTGTAATTTGATAGTTCATTGCAGGATTAATTTGATTAACTTTCTCATTAAATGGATTACCAAAAGAATCTGTTGAATCGAAATTAGCTGTTTTATTATTATAATTATATAAATTTTTAATACTATCAGGATTTGTATTTTGATTTTCAGCTTGACCTGTATTATTTTGATGATGATATTCTGGTAACATTATATTATCGACATTGAAATCGGGATCATCATCTTCCATTGCTTCCTTTTTGTTACGTTTATAAGCTTTAAAAATGAAGAAAGTTACAACTAGAATAACAACAACAACTGGAATAATAACAGCTAAACAAATTGCCAGAGTATTTATACTTGTGCCAGTTTGGCACATTTGTGCATCTCCAGTACAAGTTGATTTTCTTTTGAACAGACGGACAACCATGGTGTGTGTGGTTAAAGAGCCAGTGATTGAGCAGTTAAGCAGGGTAGCAGTTAAGCAGTGTAATCAAATCAAAATAACCAAATCAAGTAAAATAACCAAATCAAGCAAAATCGCTGAGCATTTCACCTCACTGCAATTCAGGTAAAAGCAAAACGCGTCTTTATTTTATTTTATTTGATTTGTCAACTCTCCAAACAAAGTTACCCGGCTTTGCGGTTCTCTACAGCGCACTACTACTACGACACACGTATAACCGTAATCAACACCACCGCCTCCAGAGAAGAGCAGCAGCATTGCAGTGTAACTAGGGCACCCAAAAATTGTATGCGTCATTGGCAAGGACAGCTACCGGATGGCTCTGGTAAAAGGCAAGAGCCATGTTCGTAGTAGATGATCCTCTGACAGCCTTGGAGAACAGGGAACATCAGAGGCAAGAAAAAGAAGAGTGTGTAGAAGAGAAGAGAGAGTGAGACGGGGGATGGCTGCCTTTTATAACATTTTGGATGGAAAGCTGCGTTGAAAAGTTGAGCTGAAGCCACGACACGGCTGCTGTGGTGCGCACGTGACTGCCGATTTGCAGCCAATTCAACTGCTTGGATAGTTACATGAATTAGATACCTGATATTAGATACCTGATATTACCTGATATTACATGTAAATCGTGATACAATAACATCTGTAGAGACACAAACAACCTCTTCAATACATGCATACCCACCGCCACACCGGCCCATCAATGCAAATCCGAAAACAATGATAAAATCATTTGAATCATCATCATTACAAGATTTTAAACCACAATCAATTATTGGTTATGGTAAATTTTCTACTGTTATAACTGCAAATTTTAAAAATTCATCAAATTTAATTGCAATTAAAATAATTACAAAATTACATAAAAATAATAATATAAATAATATAATTCCAATATCAACTTCATCAACCAATTATGATACTGAAATAAATATAATTAAAAAAATATTTTATTATAATCATCCAAATTTATTAAATTATTATATTATTTTTAATACAACTAAAACAATTTATATTATTCAAGAATTTTCTTCAATTGGTGAATTAAATCCTTCAAATTTTAAATATGTTTCTTCATCATCTAATCTTTCAATTGAAGATTCAATGTTATTAAAACTTATTGATATTTTATCTGCAATTCAATTTTTACATTCATTAAATATAATTCATAGAGATATTAAACCATCAAATTTTTTAATTTTTAATAATGGTTTAGTTAAATTAACTGATTTTGATACTTGTTATATATTAACAAATGATCAATTTATTGATAAATCTCAATTATATTCAAAATTAATTGGTACACCACTTTTTTTACCACCTGAATTATTAACTCATTCAACTTCAAAAATTTCAATTAATGATGATGATAATCAAAAAGAAGAATCAAATAGTAAATTAAATAAAAAATCTAAATTTAATTTATCGAAAAAATCTGATTTTTTAAAATTATTTCAAAAATCTTCATCAAATTCATCAATTGATTCTTATAATCCATTTAAATTAGATCTTTGGTCACTTGGTGTTACACTTCATTATTTATTTTATTCATCATATCCATTTTATGCAGATAATGAATTTACTTTACTTCATAAAATTGCAACTTCAAATCCTGAAATTCCAAATTTAATTAATTTATCATTTAAAATAAATTCAAATTTTAAATTAATTAAAATTATAAATAATTTATTGATTAAATTACCATTTAAAAGATGGTCAATTAATAATATAATTAATGAATTAAATTTAAATAATTTAAATAATTATAAATTGAAATCATTTAATCCAAATAATTTAAATAAATCTCCAATATTAATTAAATTTTCATCATTGAAAGATTTATCAATTTCAAATTTAACAAATCAACCAATTGATGAAGATTTTAATTCAAATTTCACCTCAAATTTAAATTCAAATTCAACTCAACAATTTAAATTTCAATTACCAATTTTTATGTCTCCAAAAGATATTAAATATTCACATCTTGGTAATAATTCAAAATTATTTAATTCTAATGAACAAAATTTATTAAATTCAATTAATGATTCAAATTTAAGTTCTTCTTCATTACCATTAAATAATAATAATAATATTATTAATAATATTAATAATAATAAAACTGATAATAATGATGATTTAAAAATTGAAAATTCTGAAGATTGGGAAACTGGTAATAATTATATTAAAATTATGAAAAAGCTTGAATCAGAGAATAATAATGATAATGATAATAATAATAATAATAATTTACAAATTGAATTAGATAAAAGATCTTCAATACATACATTACCAGCAAATTTAAATTTAAAATCTATTAAAAATAATGGATTAAAACATAGTGAAATTATTAATTTTAAAAAATTTATTAAAGATAAAGAAAATGGAAATGATAAAGATGTAAAAAAAAAATTAATTAATAAACCATCTTATAATGCAATTGATAAACAATTAGCTAATGATTATAGATTATATACAATGGATGATTATTTTGATAATTTATAATTAGAATCTTGTCTTTTTTTCATTTATTTATTTATTTATTTATTTATGTATATTTAGTGTATGTATGTTTATATATTATTTATGTAATAACAAGTTTTTTTTTTCTTTTTCCATTTTTTTCTATATTAATAAAATAACTAAATAATTAATTTATCACCTCTATATGCAAATGACATTGAATTTAATTTTGAATTTTCAATTTCTCTAACTGGGAAATCAGTTAAATCTGATGCATAAGTTGCAACACTATGAGCAATTAATTGAGTATTAACTAAAAATGCATCCCATGCAATATTTGTTAAATCATCACATAATTGATGATAACATTTATCTAAAACTTTACCATTTTCAGCATTATTCTTTTCAGCACCAGCTGCAATTCCACCACCTGGTATACCATGTTCAATAAATCCAACATAATCACTACGACCATCAAATGGAATTAATGTATAATTATAACCATGTGATTTATAATAATCAATATATAAATTTTTTAATTCTTCACTACCTTTTGGATTATCAATATTATTTGCATCATAAACTTCATATTCATAATTTGGTGATGCCATCATATCATAATCCATAAATAATCTAATCTTTTCATTTTCATTTAATGTTAATGATTCAGCATAATAATTTGAACCTAATAAACCTTCTTCTTCAGCAGCCCAAAATGCAAATCTAACTTTATTATTAACACGATAATTTGTTAATTGTTTTGCAACTTCTAATAATGAAATTGTACCAGATCCATCATCATTAATACCTGGACCTGCACTAACACTATCAGAATGTGCACCTAACATAACAATATTTTCATCATTACCATGATTTGTTTCTGCAATTACATTAACAGTTGTAATTGGTCCAACAAATGAATCAATTTGAATCATTGTATTTAAAATTTCACCATTTAATAAAAGTGATTCATATTTTAAACCTTCTTCAAGATTAATACCAAGACATGGTGCAACAGAAACGCCATCTGGTGGTACACCTAATGTACCTCTAATTTCGCCTGGTTCATTATTATAAATAATTGCAGCTTTTGCACCAAATTTTGAAGTTAATTGAGCTTTTAAACCAAAGGAACATTCACCTCTTTTAATTAATAAAATATTATTATTTGAAATATTTAAATAATCATCATCATTACAACCAAAATTTGGAATTAATTTTAATTCACCATAAACAGGTTTTTTATTTGGAGTTGGTGGTGTCATATCCATTTCAATTAAACTTTTTGGAATTTCATTATTAATTGTTGCATTAAATTCGAAAACTTCAGACATGAAAGCTTTAAATGGTTGAACTGTAACATTATAATAATTATTTAAACTTTTTAATTCATTTTTAATATAACCAATTGTACCCCAATGACCTTTTGAACCAATTACACGAGTTGGATGACCAAAACTTTTATTTGAATAACTTGCAATTTCGTAAAGTTTTTCAGCACGTGAATAAAGTGCTTCTGTTGTAATAAGTGATTGTAATTCAGTTGAATTTACAAGTGGTAAAGAATCAATTGATGAAATTAAATAATCTTCAATTTCAAATACTGCTTGTGGTAAAACTGCTGCATTTGCAATATTTGATAAAATCAATGATGAAGTAATAATGTTTAACTTCATCTTTTATATAGTTATTAGTGATTGTTAAGCGAATGTATTGTTTGGTAAACAGTAGCAGCAGAAGAAGAAGAAGAAGAAAAGCAACAGAAGGCAAAAGAAAGGAAGAAACAAGAACAGGAAGTGTTGAAAAGGGGAGATAAGCTCCAAACAGCCACAATAGAGAAGTGGAAGTGACCGCTCCCATACAAAACAGACAAAGCAGCCACTCATGCGCCCGGCATCCCGATAAGCACAGTCTGCTAATAACAACACGTTTAAACTATAAACTATAACCTATAACTATATAAATGTATAAAATACCAAGGAAACACAGAGACAGAACAGACACCCGAAAGACAAACAAGACAAGATAAGATAAAACACAAGAGGAAGAAAATAAGGAGAGTAAAATAAAGAATAATTAGGGTATCTTGGATAGATGGATAGATGAAAAATATTTATAAAGAAATCACAGATAATCTCACAAATTATGGAGAACAAAAAAAAGAATGAACAAAAATGGATACCAAAATACTAACCAGTTTATAATTGTATCTATGTATGTAAGTATGTATTAGTAACAATGTAAAAAGAATATAATCATTAATTTTACATATTATTGGAAAATTTGATTCCAGGTAACAAATTAGAATTATTATTAACATTATTTATATTATTATTATTGTTGATATTATCAAGTTCAGTTAAAATTGAAATAACTTTACTATGAATTCTTTTACCATAATTTGTATATCTAATATTAGGTAACATTGGTCTAATCATTTCAGCAATAACACATTTAATTGGCCAATCAGCAACTTCTAAAGAAGTTTGAACAACATAATTACCATATTGATCTTTAATTAAAGTCATTAATGTATTAATATTAATTAATGATGCAAGTAATGGATGAATTATATTAGTATTAGTATTAGTATTAGTATTTGGATTTAATCTTAAACATTTCTCAACAACATTTGAAGAAAATTTACCACAACTTAAAGTAATTAATTCATTTGCAACTAAATTTAATAATTTTAAATTAATACCTTCAATATTTAAAGATATTAAATATTGAATTACATAATTACCAAATTGATCTTTCATTAATTCAACACTATTTTTTAAAATTTCATTACTAAATTTTTTTAATTGAGAATCTGAACATTTATTTAATAATTTTTGTAAAACGCAACAACCATGTTTATGAGATGCGATTTTAATTAAATTTAAAATAATTAAATCAATTAAAAAGTTTAAATCATCATTAAAATAATGAGAAATTAATTTTTGAATAACATGATTACCATTTAAATCATGAATTAAATTAACAATATTTGAAGATATTGCTAAAGAGATTAAATCATGATGATTTGAAGTTGATAAACAACCAATTAATTTTTGTAATGCTCTTGTACCATGTAAATTAGTTGCAATTGAATTAATAAAAGGTGTAATTTCAATTATTATTAAAGATAATTGAGAAGGAGTTGCTGAAATCATTAATTTTTGAATTAAATAATTACCGAAAGGATCTAACATAAGTGATGAAGAATATTTATAAGTTGCATTAAATATAATTGGTAAATTTTTTAAACAATTATCATCAATTTTTTTTTGTAGCATTCTACAACCATTTTGATCTTTTGATAATAAAATTATATCATTTGATGAAATATTTGATAAATCGATATTTGATGAATTAATTGAGTTTGATAAATAAGAAATTTTTAAATTTGAATCTTTTAAATTAATTTCATTATTTAAATTTACATTACAAGAACGCATTGAAGAGAAATTATTAGTAGTAGTAATATCATCTTTATCATTTATTTCTTTAATTGATGAGTTATTTAAAGAATTTGAAGATACAATTGAATTTGTAGTTGTAGTTGTTGAATTTGAAGAAATTGAATTATTTGAAAACAAAGTATTACGTCTTGAATGATTAATTGAAGGTGAATTAGTTTCAAAAGATAAATTATTAAATTGTCTTTCAATACCTAAATTTGAAGATGAAGATGAAGTTGGAGTGATATTATAATTATAATTATAATTATAATTATAATTATAAATATAATTATTATCAATTTCATTATTATCATTATCATCAATAATTGAAGGTAATCTATTTAAATTGAAAGAAGAATAATCTAAATTTGAATTATTAATTAGGTTATTATGTCTTATTCCTTTAAAAGATGTTGGTAAAGAAGTTGTTCTATTATGTTGAATAATGTCTTTGTTATTATTATTAGAATTTTGGGATATCATTGAGATAAAATTCAAATTTTTCTGATTTGTAATTGGAGTTAGTGGAGTTTGAGGAGTTTGTGGGATTGGAATTGAATCATCATTTGAAATATAAAAAGAATTATTAAATAAATTTGGTGTTAAATTTAAAGGAGTTGAACAATTATAGGTAGAAGTTGAATCAGAAGGAGATTTTTCATCTAAAGGTAAAGATAAAGATAAAGATAAAGGTAAAGATAAAGGTTGATTATTATTATAAGAATTGAAATCCATAATTGATTATTGTTGATTGTATTAGTGTATGTAAATGTGAGTTAAATTGATGGATGGGTGAATGGATGGATGGATGGATGGATGGATGGATGGATGGATGGATGGATAATAGAGTGTATTTAAAGCATAGTAGGAATAAGAGGAAGGGAGCAGAGTAAGGAAGGGGGAGGCAGGGTTATAAAGGATGTGAAGGATAAGTACGAATAAGGGGGTGGCTGAGATGTTATGGTGATGGTAGTATGGTAGTATGGTAATGTGGTAATGTGGTAATGTGATAGCAGCAAAGCAGTGTTGGTACAGTTCTAATCCATAGCCAGATCAAAGGACAGCAGCTGTTGCAGGAGGCAGCTGGAGGTGAGACATGTTGGTGGTACTGATGATGGTGAGATCAGATCAGATCAGCTCAAGCAGCTACCAGATCAGATCAGATCAGACCAACCGTTACGTAACCATTCTAGAACTACCCACTCTTCTCTGCCAGAAAACAGGCTGTTAGCTTAGCTATTATTGCAATCCGTGCACCCCGATTGGGCAGGTGTCCCGTTTGGGAACAAGCAAACAAGCAAACAAGCAAATAAATAAATAAATGCGAAAATGGCAAACAGCAACCCCATATCCCATATCCCCCCTTTAATTTTCTCAACATTCTCTTCTCTGCACAGCCCGGCACCGCCTGCGTCGATCGACGCTAAGGTCTCCTCATTTTCGCATTTATTTAAATTAAATATTCATTTAATCCTCGCCTTCACTCAACTCAAATAACCAGTGAACGCTCAGCGCTGAGCATTTACTCAACATGGCAAACAATACATATACATACGTAACATCTATATTATCACAACAACTCTTTATCCAAACACTGCATTGCATTCACTTACTTTCAACACAACATCATATATCACATACACTAATATACTCTCTATTTATTTAGCTATTTATTCATTTATTTCTTTTTTTCTTGTCTTGTCTTGTCTTGTCTTGTCTTGTCTTGTCTTGTCTTTTCTTTTCTTAGCATTCATTCACTCACTCACTCTATAATTCACTCACTCATTAAATAATGTCATCTCCATTTATTGGTATTTATACCGCAATTTATGATTATCAAGCTCAAAATGATGAAGAATTATCAATTAATGAAAATGATATACTTTATTTATTACAAAAATCAGATTTTGATGATTGGTGGCTTGTTAAAAAGAGAATTTTAGATTCAAATTCTGATGAACCACAAGGTTTAGTACCAAAAACTTATATTATACCTTTAAAACCAAAATTTTCAGCAATTGCTTTATATGATTATAATGCTCAAACAATTGAAGAATTATCCTTTAATGAAGGTACAAATTTTAATGTTTATGATACTTCGGATCCAAATTGGACTTTAGTTGATATAAATAATGAAAATTTCGGTTTTGTGCCTGGTAATTATATAGAAATTAAAGATAATTCTACAACTAATAATAATCAACAACCACCATCACAACCATCACAACCAACAAATTTAAATTTAACTCCTTTCCCTGAACCTTCTTTATCAACTCAATCTTTCCCACCTCCACCTCAAAGATCTGATAGACCAACAACAAATTCATTATCCAATAATAATCATTATGATAATGATGATGATGATGATGATGATGATGATGATGAACAAACTCCACCAATGCCTGCAAGACCAACTACAACTAGATCAACTTCAATTGAAAATACCCAATCTCATCAATCTCAAAATCGTTATAATAATAATAGTAATAACGTCTATTCTGATTACGAAGATGATGATAATAATTCAATTAAAGAAAATAAATCAAAATCTTTCTTTAATTCTTCATCTTCAAAATCACGTTCAAGATCAAATACTGATTCTTCAAATAAAATCTCACGTAAAAAATCAATTTCAAATTTATTAGGTCCACATAAAGATGATGATAATATAAATCCAATTAATGGTGATTTTGCTTGGAAAATTCATGAAATTGATGGTAAAAAGAAAAGATCTGGTATATTAGAAATTGGTAATGGTAAAATTTATTTAGATATTGATAATAAATTATCTGAAATTTGGTTAATTTCAAATTTAATTAATTATAATATTGAAAAAAAGCATATCTTTTTAGATTTTAAATCTCCAAATTATTCTTTTGAATTACATGTTTCAAATAAATCTTCAGCTCAAGCAATTATTTCAATTTTAGCTGATATGAAAGGTTTACAATCTCAATCTGCATTATCTGATTTAACAAAAGCTCAAAATGATGGTATTGAAGCTGCTAAATTAAATTTGAAAAGGGGTATTATTTTATATGATTTTGATGGTACTGATAATGATGAATTAACTTGTTATGAAGGTGATAATATCTTTATTATTAATGATAAAAAAAGTAAAGAATGGTGGATGGTTGAAAATTCAAATGGTGAAAGAGGTGTTGTTCCTTCAAATTATATTAAATTAATTTCAAATAAAAATAAAAAAGATTTAAATAATAATAATAATAACAACAACAAAGATTCTTCTTCATCAAGTGGCTTCTTAAAAGGTTTATTAGGTCCAAATTCAAAATCTCCAAAAAAGAAAAGTTCAAAAGATAGAGATCGTGAAGAACGTGAATTACGTGAACAAGCTAAATTTCAACATGAAAGAATTGAATTAGATAAACAACGTCGTCGTATTGAACAAAAGGAAAAAGATTTAATTAATCGTGATAGAGAACAACGTGAAAAACGTGAAAAAATTAGACGTGCTGATGAAAGATTACGTGAACGTCGTATTCGTGAAGATTCAAAATTAAATAGTACTAAAATTGAAAAAGATTCAAATAAACCAAATCCACATCGTGTACGTACTTGGATTGATAGATCTGGTGCTTTTAAAGTTGAAGCTGAATTTTTAGGTGTTCAACAAGGTAAAATTCATTTACATAAATTAAATGGTGTTAAAATTGCTGTTTCATGTCAAAAATTATCTTCGGAAGATTTAGAATATGTTGAACGTTTAACTGGTACTTCACTTGAAAAATATAAACCACAATTATCAAAACCAGATTCTTCTTCTTCAAATTCTACAAATATTTCTAATAATAATAATAATAATAATAATAATAACATTGACAATTCAACTCCATCACTTCCATCACGTGAATCATCATCTGCTGTTGCTTGTAAACGTGCATCTTCTGTACCATTACGTGCTGATTTAGTTGATTATTGGTTTAATTTCTTTATTGAAGCTGGTGTTAATACAGCTGTTTGTGATAGATATGCAACAAATTTTGCTCAAGAACAACTTGATAAAACTGTTTTAAATGGTATTACACCTGCTTTAATGCGTACATTAGGTATTCGTGAAGGTGATATTTTAAAAATTAAAAATAAAATTGATAATTTATTAGGTAAAATTTCATCACCTGAACCAATTTTAGGTAAATCATTAACTGATCCATTACCAAATACACCAGTTATTAAATCTTCAACAAGTGGTGGTTTATCTGATGATGATTGGGCAATTAAACCAGCAACTAATTCAATTTCTGATGTTCAACCAAAGACAATTACACCACAAATAACTGGTTCAATTCAAGATTTATTAAATGTTAAACCAATGGAACCAACACGTAGTAGTATTACACCTGTTAAACCTGTTAATACAATTGGATTATCATCATCAACAACAACAACAACAACACCATCTTCAACTGAAACAAATTCATTACCAAATATAAATAATGGTAATTTAGGATCACAAAAAACTGGTAATTATTTAAATTCTACAACAACAGGTATTCAACCAAGTTTTACTGGTGCTACAATGCCAATGGTTGCAATGCCAACTGGATTTATGCCAATTACAATGATTCCAATGCTTACAGGTATGACAACTGGTATTCAACCATTAAGAACAGGTGGTTTAACAACTGGTTTAACAGGTGGATTTATGAATTCAACAATTACAGGTAATATGCCAACAACATCATTTGGTATTAATAATTTAACTCAACAACAACAACAACAACAACAACAACAACAAAAGACTGGTGGTAATGGATTTATTATGCCATTAAATACTGGAACAATGCCAACAACATCATTTGGTTTACCAAATGGTATGATTAAATTACAACCAACTGGAATTACATTACAAAAAACTGGTGGTAATGGTGGTTTATCAAATATTAACGTTATGCAACCAACAATGAAAACAGGTGGATTTATACCACAATCAAATTTTGGTTTACAATTAAATAATTCAATTACTGGTGGTGTTAATCCAATGATGACTGGTGGATTACCACAAACATCATTCGGTGGTGTTAATCCTGCATTAACTGGTGGTGTTAATCCTGCATTAACTGGTGGTTTCAATCCTGCATTAACCGGTGGATTACCACAAACATCATTTGGTGGTGTTAATCCAATGATGACCGGTGGATTACCACAAACATCATTTGGTGGTGTTAATCCTGCATTAACTGGTGGTTTCAATCCTGCATTAACCGGTGGATTACCACAAACATCATTTGGTGGTGTTAATCCAATGATGACCGGTGGATTACCACAAACATCATTTGGTGGTATTAATCCTGCATTAACTGGTGGATTACCACCAACATCATTTGGTACAAATCCACAACAACAATTACCATTACAATCACAACCTACAGGATTTGGATTTGGTAATTCAATTGTACCAAATTCAACTGGTAGACAAGCAAATTTAGCAAATGCTACTGCTGATAATCCATTTGGTTTTTAAAATTATTCCTTGCTTGCTTCCTTCCTTCCTTCCTTCCTTTCTCTCTATTTTTCTTAATCATTTTTACATTTCTTTTCCTTATCTTATTTCCTGATCGTTTTATATTCAATTCCTTTTTAAAATAAAAGACAATAAATAAATAAAATATAATACAAAATTAAAAGTAATACACATAAATAAAAAGTAATACAAATACATAGATATAAACAAATATGTTATTATTATTATAATTATAGTTTAGACAATGCAGGATCGGTATTTTCATTAATACCATCTTCAGTTTCAATATAATTATTTAAATCTTCATCATCTTCTTCTTCATCTTCATTATTATCAATTTTTCTTGATGATTTTTGATCTCTTAATCTTTGTTGATCAGCAACATGTTGAGCAGCAACGGCTAAAGCAGCAGAATTAACTAATGCATGTTCATCATCTTCACCTTCAACAGACATTGAAGCCATAGCTGCGACATCAGCAACAGAAGGCATAACATCATCATCATCGTCTTCATCTTCATCAACTTCCATATTTTCATCATCTTGTTCATCATTATTATCAACTTCCATATGCTCATCATTGTTATTTTTATTATTATCAACTTCTTCATTATTTTGATTTTCAGTAATAGTATTTTCAGTAGATTTATTATTCTCTTGTTGATTATCAGTATTTTTAGTAATTTGATCATTATTAGTAATTTGATCATTATTAGTAATTTGATCATTATTAGTAATTTGATCATTATTATTAATTTCATCTTCATTACTAGTTTTAGATTTTTCATCATCATTTGATTTATCTGATTTATCATCAGATTTATCTAATTTTTCATCAGATTTTTCATCAGATTTATTTAATTCTTCATTTAATTTATCATCAGATTTATTTTTATTTTCATTTTCATCAAATTTAAATAATTTATTACCAGAATCATCATATAATCTATCAGGTAAAGAACCATAAAGCCAAAATAAACCTTTACCATTTAAAATTCTATAATTATCTAAATCTTGAACAATTGTAAGTATATTTGGTATAATTGAATTATGCCTTTTAAATTCAGATTCAATAAATTCAATAATTTTTTTACGCCTTTGAGCACTTTTAGCAATTCTACCACGACGCCAACGAGTACCAAATTTTCTTTCTAAATTTTTTAATGGTGGTTTATTTTTATGACCAATTGTCCATTCATCCCAAATATCTTTAACATTTTTAGCTTGATTATTTAAATCAATATCAGGTATACCACTATCATTATAAATAATTGGTGATTGAAATTTATTATTGATGGTATTATTGTTATTAAATTTTTTTGAATCATTATAAAGTTTTGAAGCACGAGCATTTTCATGAATTGAATTATTATTATTATTATTGATTTTATTATTTTTATTTACTTTAATTAAATAATCATTTAAAGTTTGGAAATGATTTGAATTAATTAAATCATCAGAATAATTATTAAATAATAAATTTTGATCATAAATTTTGGAAATTATGATTGAAATTTCATTTAAAGTAATTGATAAATTATCAGATAATTTTTTTAAATTTAAATAAAACAATTGTTTTCTTTCTTGTTGATCTTTTGTTAAAGTTTGTTCTTGTTCTTCTTTTTCTTCTTTTTGTTTTGATTCATCAATATCATTTTGTTTTGATTCATCAATATCATTATTTGAATTTGAGTTTTTAATATTTTCCACAGCATCATCGGTTATTTGATCATTATTGTTAGTAGTGTTGGTGTTATCAACATTAGAAGTGATTTCTGGATCAATTGAATTCAAATCAGAAGATTTAGTGTCATTATTATCTGTATCTTTAGTGGTAGTATTGTTATTATTATTAGTATTATTGTCTTTTTCATCAATTTCTTTACTAGCTATGGTAGTATTGTTATTATTATTATTATTATTATTATTATTATCAACAAGTTTTAAATTAGGATCAATCTTATCATTATTTGAATTATCAGTAATTAAATCTGTCATTGTAAGTGTGATCTTTAGTCAGTTAGTAAGATAGATAGATGATGCAGATAAGAAAAGGAAGGCGTCCATCGACGGAAAAGAAGAGAAAAGCCAAAAGTAAACAAACCAGGCAGAGGGCAAAAGCTGTTAAAAGCAACGACCGCTTTTCACGACGATTCAACCATCAGCCATCGACGCCAAAAACGGACGATTCTGATTGGGCGATGTTTGTGCGTGGTGCGTCGATCGACGCGCGGCAACAATTGTGCAACAAAAACTACATTGATTGTCCGATTTCTAATCAGATGATTGAAAGATTAATATGTATGTATGTATCTTTTATCAAGAACAATACGATACATACTAAATATATTCATAAAAAAAAAATGAATAAAGTACTCTACAGAAACAAAATTCTGAAAATTGAACAGTGCTGAACTGTATAGCATAATAAGAAAGTCACACTGTATATCAGGGCGTGTGATAAGTGATAACACATCAGAATATTATAGCAGTGACCCGATTACCTAATACAAAGCAGCGATAGAAACAAAAAACAAAAAACCCTGCTTCCTGCTTTACTGCAGCTCTATCGGGCACATGCGAGGTGGCTATATTATATATTGTGAGGCATTAGTGTGGCGGGTGCGTGGCGGGTGCGTGACTAGTAGCAGCGATAACGACAGCAGCGATAAGGCCAGGCCGCGCTCCCATTGGCTGACAGCGCTGACAGCGCTGATAGTGCTGATAGTGCTGATAGCGCTGATAGCGCTGATGTTGATAGATTTATTTTTACTTTTATTTTTTTCTACTCGGTTTCCTATTTGGTAGATAATGCATCGTTTATCAATCACCCTATCTCTTATAAAACCGTTGGCACTCCCACTTTCCTTCTCTTCTCTTCTTCTCATCTCTTCTTCTCTGGTTTTCCCTTAGACCCTTATTTTCTTCTTCTATCTATCTATATATCTATCTAACTAAATAAATATTATCTACTCACGCTCAAAATGTCGGAAATGTCAAATGATGTTTGGACAACAAATCTATCAGCTCAATATGATGGTGCTGGTATGGTTTGGGTAATGGTTTCTGGTGCACTTGTTTGGATTATGATACCAGGTGTTGGTTTACTCTATTCTGGTATGTCTAGAAAAAAACATGCTTTATCTCTTTTATGGGCTTCAATGATGGCAATTTGTTTAATTTCCTTTCAATGGTATTTTTGGGGTTATTCTTTAACTTTTGGTACTGCTCATTCTAAATTTTTAGGTTCTTTAGAACATTTTTGTTTAATGGGTGTTTTAGGTTTAAATGGTGGTGCTTCTGCTTTACCTGATATTGTATTTTGCTTTTTTCAAGGTATGTTTGCAATGATAACTGGTTGTATTATGTTAGGTGGTGCTTGTGAAAGAGCTAGATTAGGTCCAATGATGGTTTTCTTATTTCTTTGGATGACTTTAGTTTATTGTCCCGTTGCAATGTGGACTTGGAATGCAAATGGTTGGTTAAATGTTTTAGGTGCTTATGATTTTGCTGGTGGTGGACCTGTTCATCAATCTTCTGGTATTGGTGCTTTAGCTTATGCTTTATGGTGTGGTAAAAGAAGAGATCCTTTAACAAATAAAGGTATACCAAAATATAGACCACATTCTGTAACTTCTGTTGTTTTAGGTACTGTTTTCCTTTGGTTTGGTTGGTTTGGTTTTAATGGTGGTTCTTCTGGTGATGCTTCTTTAAGAGGTTTTTATGCAAATGTTAATACAAATTTAGCTGCTGCTTGTGGTGGTTTAACTTGGATGTTCCTTGATTGGTTTAGATGTGGTCATAAATGGACAACTGTTGGTATGTGTTCAGGTGCTGTTGCTGGTTTAGTTGGTATAACTCCAGCTGCTGGTTTCGTACCTGTTTATTTCGCTGTACCAATTGGTTGTATAACTGCAATTTGTTGTAATTATGGTGTTGATTTAAAAGATATTTTACATATTGATGATGGTATGGACGTTTTTGCTCTTCATGGTATTGGTGGTTTTATTGGTTCAATTTTAACTGGTTTATTCGCTGCTGATTATGTTGCTGCAAGTGATTATGGTGTCGTAATTGATGGTGGTTGGATTAATCATAATTATAGACAATTAGGTTTACAATTAGCTGCTTGTTGTTCAATTGATCTTTGGTCTTTTGTTTTAACTTCAATCATTTTAAATATAATGAATAGAATACCTTTCTTAAAAATTAGATTATCTGAAGAAGAAGAAGATTTAGGTACTGATGCAACTCAAATTGGTGAATTCACTTATCAAGAATCAAATATGTATATACCTGAACCAACTAGATCAAAAGCTGTACCTGGTAATGCTAATTCTGATGATATAGATGCTGTACCTTTACCTGATAAATCTTCAACTGATGAAGAAAAAACTGCTGATGAAATTGCTTAATTTATTTTAATTTCATTACATTATTTTCTTAATTATGAGTTTTCTTTAATTTATTTTTCTTTTCTTATCCTTATTCCTTTAATACAATTATCTAATAAATAATATCTTTTCACTCTTTATATTTCTCCTAATTTAATTTTAATGTCCATTATATTTGAGATGCTTACGTAAATACAATACTTAAAATTAAATTATTTTGGCGTTTGGCGCTAACCGCTAACATAAACATAAAACATAAATATCCTTTGTTTATGCTATAATTACAAAATTATCTATTCATCTAGTTACAATTTTATAACTAATCATGACATCTGAAAATAATTCTACTAATGGATTGGCAGAATATAGGAAAAATCTACATTCATTACTACATCAGAATGATGAAAATCATCAAAATCAACGACGAGTAAAGATAAGTAATAATAACATAGAATCAAATAATAATAATAATAATAATAATGAAGAACTAAATGAAATAATTAAATTAAAAAATTTAAAAATTTTAAATTTAAATAAAATTAATTTAAATAATAATGAAATAATTAAAAATTTATCAAATGATTTATTAAAATTAAATAATTTAATTATTGAAAAGGATGAAAAGATAAATAAATTAGAGAATTTAATTTTAAAATTACAAAATAATGAAAATTTTAAAAATTTAAATAACGATAATGACAAAAATGATGATTCAACAACAAATTTTTTACTTAATTCGAATACTAATAATAATAACAATTTATTTGATGATATTAACCTTAATACTCAACAATTATTGAATATTGATCTTGAAAAACTTACATTAAAAGATAATGGCCCATCAATTTATAATTCAAATAATATTGAAAATGATTGTAATGATAGTGATATTGAAGATTATTTATTCTCTGTATAATTATTCGTTATTAATCTATTTGCTAAATAAATTTAAATAAACATGTTAACTTACTATTATTATTATTATTATTATTGGAATACATAGCTCTGGGTCGATCGACGTGGTCACGTGACCGCCATTTTCGGAGATGAATGGAAATCATTTCATTTCTATTTTTATTGTTATACTAATCACCTGTTTTAGACATTTGTTGTCTTGAACATGATTGTCTCTCTTTCCTTTTAACCAACAATATCATCATCTAAATACAATGTCATTGGTAAGGTATAATACTGCTGATTCATTGGAACCAATTGAAAGCAATGATTTAGATAACGTTAATTACAATAATAATAATAATAATAATAATAATAACATTAATAATAACAATTTAGCTGTGGTTTATAAAAATAATATTTCAAATGAAGTTGTACTTTATGATCCAAATTCTAAAGGTTTAAGAATTGTTCAATTAAAAAATTGGATAAATCCATATTCTGATTTAAAAAGAAAGAAAAATTCAAGAAGAAATTCAATTAATCACTTAAATTCAATTAATGATAATAATAATAATAATATAAAAAAATTTTCAAATTATAGTAGGCGTAAAAGTAATTCAAATAATTCAAAAGTTTTTGTTTGTTCAGTTTGTGGGGCATTTAATCATATCCATAATAATGATGATGATGATGATAATAATAACAATAGTAATAATTCATCTGATTCAAATATTGAATCTGATAATAATAATTCAGATAAAGATATATTTAATGCATTAAATAATTTTTTTGGCTCAAATAATAATTCAAACTATAATTTTATTAGAGGTGATTATTTTAAATTATTAACAAATTCAATGAATGTAAATAATCAATCAGAAGCACTGTTAACTGATGGTAATAATTTTAATTCAGATTTAGATTCAAATTTAGATTATAAATTTCAAACAATACCAGAAAATTTAATTAATCAAGGATATTTTAATAAATTTTTCAAAATTTTATCAAAATTAGGTTCAGGATCTTTTGGTTCAGTTTATAAAGTTGAACATGATTTATTAGGTTTAAATCTTGGTATATTTGCATTAAAAAAAATTCCAATTGGTGATGATATTAATAATTTAAAAAAAATTTTATCAGAAGTTAAATTTTTATATGATTTAAGTTGTAATTTTAATGATAATAATATTAATAATAATAATGTTGTTAAATATAATCATGTTTGGGTTGAAATTGATCAAATATCAATATTTAGTCCTAAAATTCCTGTTGTTTTTTTACTTTTCGAATATTGTGATGGTGGTACATTAGAAGAATGGGTTAATAATATAACTAATCCAAAATCAACTATATTAGAAAAAAAATTATGGAAAAAATTAAAATTAAATAAAAATAAAAATAAAAATAAAAATAATGATATAGATGAAAATGAAATTATTAAATCAAGATATCTTAATAATTTAGAAATTTTTAAAATATTTAATGATATTACACAAGGATTAAATTATTTACATAATTTAAATATATTACATAGAGATTTAAAACCATCAAATTGTTTATTTAAAAATAAATTTGATAATAATTATAATAAAAATCCAATTAAAAATTTAAAACATTTAAATAAAATACCAACTTTATTAGTTTCTGATTTTGGTGAATCAATTATGGTAAATTCAATTGATGATGAAAATTGGCAAAATAATATTGAAACAACTGGTAATACAGGTACATTAGAATTTGTTGCACCAGAAATTATATTACAAAGGAGAAAAAATTTAAATTTAAATTCAAAATTTGGTGGTTTTAGTTATGCAAGTGATATTTATTCGTTAGGTATGATATTATATTATTTATGTTTTGGTAAATTACCATTTTCAAATTCAAAATTTGACCCTGATGAAATTTCAAAAGAAATTTTAGATTTTAAATTATTTAATAATTTAAATAAAATTCGTCCAATTATAAATATTGAAAATAATGATAATGAATTTGAAAATGATGGTTTATTAATTGATTGGATTGAATTAATTAATAAAATGGTTTCAAAAATTCCAGATGATAGACCTAAAACTTCAGAAATACTTAATAAATTAATGTTAATTTATGATAAATTAAATAAAATGGGATCTAATCAAATGCAATTAATTAACACAATTGAAGATGATAATGAAATTAATGATGAAAATGATGATAATAATGATACAAATAATTTTGAAAAATTTATTGTTGTTAAAAATAGTTTAATTAAAGATAATAATAATTTGAAAAAATCTACATTTTCATTTAATTTTTTAATTTTATTAATAATATTTATTTTTAATATTTCAATATTAACTTTATTAAATAAAAAATATCCATTAAATAATTTAATATCAATTTTTATAAATTTACAATTTTTGATATTAGGTTTATATTTTGGAAATTTAAAAGATGTTAGAATTTTATTATTTGAATTAATTATTACTATAATATCATATATATATATTTTATTTATATCTTTTAAATAAATTTTAACATGAGCAAAAATTTGAAGAAGAATTTGTAGTTGAATTAAAATTTAAATCTATTAATCCTTTTTTAGAATTATCAATTTCATCAATATTATGAAATAATGAATCATCAATATTATCAGTTATATATTTAAATAATTCAATTATTTGAATATTTTCCTTTGCACTTGTTTGAAAATATTTGACAATTTTGGAATGTTTTTTAATAAATTCATTAATTTGATTTTCAAAATTACAAGTTTTACCATTTAATAAATCTAATTTATTCCCTACTAAAATAATTTTCATTAAACTATCATCATTATTATTATTATTATTATTATTATTATTATTATCTATATCATTTCTAATTTGTATTGATTCTTCTCCGATATAAGTTTCTAATTCATTTATCCAATATTCAGCTTTTTTAAAACTATCTAAATGAATTAAATCAAATATTATTATTGCAGTATTTGAATTTCTATAATATAAAGGTGTCAAATTATGAAATCTTTCTTGACCAGCAGTATCCCAAATTTGTAAATTAATTAAATCTGTTTCATTTCGTATTATTTTCTTCGATATAAATGCAGCTCCAATTGTTGAAGATTTATTATCATCAAATGAATTATTTTGTAATCTTGTTAAAATTGATGATTTACCAACAGATGATTCTCCTAATAAAACAATTTTATAATCAACAGTTCTCTTTGGCTTTTTAGTTAATAATAACTGTGATTGTTGTGATTGTTGTCTTTCCCCTATTGGCCTTGTAACAGATTCCATCGATGTATGATGCTTTATCATGATTAAATATAAAAATTAAATACAGTATTCTTGTTTTGCAATTTTGTTAGTTAGTTAAATTTATAAAACGCATTTTATTATTTTCATTATTTGGGGAGGGGCGATCTTTTAGATAAGAAGAAGTTGATGATTTATGATTTACTGATTAAACAACAGTTTTACCTGATATTAACATAGATACAACAGCAATTATAGATATATTATACAATACCATGGGTGAAGAATTGAAAATATTCCCAAATGGCGGGATTAATAATATTAAGATTGGTTGGACATTATATGAAGTTATTCAAAAACTAGCAGAAAACAATGATGATGATGATTCTGGTATTGAATTTAAATTTAATGATAATTTAAATTTTATAATTGTTTATTTAAGGGAAAAGAATATTAATTTAATATTTGAATCATTTTCACAAAGGTTAATATTAATTGAAATTAAATTAAATTATACAAATATAAATATTAATAAATTTAAATATAAAAATGAAATAATTAATAAATTTAATTTTAAATTAATTTATAATAGATATTTTGGACCAACTTGTGAAGGTTATTATGAAAATGAAAATGGATTTTATTTTTTATCATATTGTGGAATTTCATTTAAATTTAATAATATTTTTGAATCTAAAATTTCAAATGAAATTTTAAATACAATGAATAAAGATTTAAATTGTTCATCAATATTTATTTATCAAAGTACATCAGATGAGACTAATAATAGTGATAATGAGACTAATAATAATAATTTTCTTTGGATGAATTACTCAAAAAATTTATCAAATACTTTAAAAATTAAACCATCAATTGAATATCTTAATTCATTAAATAAATTAATTCCATCAATTAATGAAATTAATAATAAAAATCAAATTAAAATTGAATATTCAATTTATAATTATGAAATTAAAGATAATATTGAATTTAAATTTTTTAATCATCCATTAAATATTAAATTTTTTAAAATTAAATTTGGAATAACAACAATGCAAGAAATCATCAAAATTTTTGGATTCCCACAAGATACAATTCTTAAAAGGAAATCAAGATTAAATGATATTCAAATGAAAAAATTTAAATTAAGTGATAATAATAATAATAATAATAATAATTATTTTACATCATCAAGAGCATATTTACCAACAAATTCAATTAATTTAAATAATAATTTAATTTCAATAATTAAAAATATTAATCATAAAAATAATTTAATTGAAAATTTTGATCAAGAAATAATTAAAATTCATAATTATTTTAAATTTGGATTTGATATAATTTATGATTTAAATTCAAATTTAAATGGTTCAAATATTGTAAGTAGATTAATTATTCATCAAAATAATATTAATTCAATTGATTTTTTAAAATATGAAAAATTATTAATTTTTTTTAAATCAAATATTAATAATGAAAATTTTAAAACAAATTTAAAATTAAATGAAATTAATTCAATTTTAAATTTAAGTAAATTACGTGTATTTTTAGATAAAAAAGAATATAATATTCAAGAAGATTTTAATTTTCAAATTGATAATTATAATAATATTAATAAAAAT
The DNA here is from genome assembly GCA_030574395.1 of Pichia californica. Taxonomy (NCBI): domain Eukaryota; kingdom Fungi; phylum Ascomycota; class Pichiomycetes; order Pichiales; family Pichiaceae; genus Pichia; species Pichia californica. Next base: position 46,016 of record JAJMEW010000201.1, read on the forward strand.
ATCAATAATAAAGAATCAGATAAATTATTTGAATTTATTGATATTGAAGGAAATGATTTTAATGAAAATGATAATGAAAGTGATAGTGATAATGATAATAAAATTGATAATATTGATAATGAAATTAATTCAGATTTAAAATTTTGGGGATTAACAAATTATGATTATTGTAGTGGAGCTATATTTGAAGCAAATTGTAATAATGATGAAATAAGTACTATAACTTTATATTAAAGATATAAAAGAAAAAGGAATATATATATATTTTTTTTAAATAAATTTTTTTTATTATATAACAAAAATGGAAGGAAAATTGGATTAAAAATTAAATTAAAAGAATTTTATAAAGTAATAAGTAGAAAAAGATGTTAAGAATATTTAAATTGTTAATTTTTAAATTGTATTTATTATTGAATAATGTGTATATTTATTGTATATAGAGTTAAAACCGGGACCGTAAATTAAATTAATTTTTTTTTATTTATTTTATATTTCATAATATTAAAATGTATAGCCTAAACCTGTATAATTTTGAATTGATTTATTTTTATCAAAATAAGATATTTCAGGTATATCTAAATCTGATTTAATATTTGACATTTGTTGAAAAATTCTTGAATAATTAAAATTTAATTTAATATCTTTTAAAATATAACTTTTAAAATTTTCTAAACTAATAAAAGAATTTGAACAAATTTTAAATAATTTAAAATAAAGGTCAATTCTATCATTAATTGAATTTAAATTATCAAAATAAGGTGAATTAATTGTTGCATCTCTTAATGCAACCCAATCTGCATGAGCAATAAATTTCATACCATTTAAAGCATTATTTTCTAATAATTGTCTAAATAATGATAAAATACTTAATGAATCAATATTAACACAACCACAAGCTTTTAAACAACATCTATAAAATACATTTGTTTTTGAAAAATTATTTGAATTTGCAGTATTTAAAATATATTCAAAAACTTCTGAATTATGCCAAATTGTTGATTTTGATAATAAAACATTAATAAATGGTTCATCAATTAATCTAATTTTATTATAATCAATTATAATTTTTTTTAATTCAATAAATGAATTAATTGAAAATTTATTAAATTTTTTAAAAAAAATTGATAAAAATGCATCATTTAATGATGATGAAACTGAACTATTTGAAGTTTTCTTAAATTCATAATGATTCCAAGTTATTAACCAAATTTTTTTAACTTTTTCATAATCATTTGTAATTTCCCATGTATTAAATAAATATTTTTTAATAAAATTTAATTGTAAAGGTGTTAAATAAGGCATTGATTCATTAACTGCATCATTAAAAAAATAATCTGCAGTTTTAATATCTTTACAAAATCCAATAAAAGATAAATGAGCCATTGTCATATAAGATTTAACATTAATTGGTGGATCAATTTTTAAATTTGAATTTGAATTTAAATTTAAATCTAAATCATTATTATTATTATTATAAACATCATTTGTTAATTGTTTAAAAATTGATAAAGCATCATTTGTTTTATTTTTAAATAAGCAAACTCTAATCATACCAACTTGTAATTCATTATGAAGTTTTTCATTTTTATTAAATTTTAATAATTTAATTTTTTCATACATTTCCCAAATTTCATTAAAATTAAAATCTTGTGATTCAACTAAAAAGGGGAAAATTGAACCTAAAACTGGTTCTGAAGTAAATAAATGATTTAAATTTGGATTTTTTCTACCTGTTTCCCAAATATGAACAGCTTCATAAGTAAAACCTAAATCTTTATAAGCTTTAAATAAATGAGTTAAACCATGAGAATTTAATTTAATTAAACCATCAAGTAAATTATAAGAAACTTCTCTAATTGCACAAGTTAATAAATAATGAATATTTTTAATTGGATTATTTGAATCTTTATCTAAATTTTTTTTTAATTTTGATAATTCTAAACGATGAATTCTTAAACCATTTCTTAATAATGAAACAAATTCTGCCATTCTTTTCTCATTTAAATTACCTGAATAAATTAATGATCTATAAATTGGTATAATTTTTTTAACAGCTAACCAAAATTGATTTACACCACCACCAGAGATTTTGCCAGTTGCTAAATCATAAGTTGAATTTTGAGCTAAACATTCATCAAATAATTTAAGTTGATTATGATATTGATTGTCGTGGTGGTGGTGTTGGTTATTATTATTATTATGATTGTTATTATTATTATTATTGAAATTATGAATATTGTTATTTGTATTATAGAATTGATCATTTTCTATATAATTGATATTATTATTATTGTTGTTGATATTGAAATTGTTATTATAATCATTATTATCATAAGTAGAATACTGTTGAGATTGGAAATTTTCAAAAGGTTGTGAGTTTAATGTGTTAGTTGAATAGAATCTTGTAGAATTTGTAAATTTGTTATTAGCATTTGTATTAGTATTAGTATTAGTATTAGTATTAGTATTAGTATTTGTATTTGTATTTGATGTGCTTGTTGTTGATGCAGAAGGTATTAAATGATTACCAGAAGTTGAAGGAGACATAGGATGAGAAGTTGGAAATGCCTTTGAAGAGACCCTTTGGGTCTGTTTCAAACCTGAAGAAGTAAAATTTCTTAACATTTTAAAGTTTTAAGCAATGATTGTTGAATGTATTATATTGTAGTCGAATGATGAATGAGTGAAAGAATAATATAACGCTGTGTTTACTATATATATGCTACGATCAGTTAGTCTGGTGTTGTTGTATATAGAATAGATACATATATGGAGGCAGGTAGGGGAGTAGGTAGACAGATTACTTATCCAGTAGCAGCAGCAGCGTACATGCATATATATACGTTGTGTGGTTGTAGCATGGCCAAGAGGTGCAGAAAGAAGAAAGCAGGTGCAAGGGGATCAGTAAAGATCAACAAAGCAGGAGGGCAAACACAAAAGACGTCAAACACAAAGTGGGGCCATTCCCGAAAGTGAGATGATCAGTTTATGAGCTTTTGCAGAGCCTCCACCAACTCAGCCTGGCAGCCCTCGCCGGTGTACGGGTGCACCTTCTGCGCGGAAACAACGCTTCCGACCGTTTTCATCCCAAACTTCGCCACAAGCGCGTCCACCTGCGCCACACACGTGACCGTGCCCGGCAAGGACAACCCGTACCCCACCACCAAGACGGGTTTATCCTTGAATTCAGCAAACAAATGGTCCATCATGATCTTGAATCCACCACTGTAACTGTGGTTGTAAACAGGAACAACAAACACAAACAAGTCTGTTGACTCCATTTGCTTCGAGTAGTCCCGGATAATCTCACTTTCATATTTCAAACGCTCACTTTCACCACCGCTCACTGTATTGATCATCAATGGTGGTAACTGGTTAATTGGTTCCATCAATAAATTGTATGGTTCTAAAGGAGTGTATTCATTGATTTTAAATGCGTTCAGTTTATTTTCTTTGGTGAGAATATCAGTGATTAATGCTTGGATGTTTTTACTGATTTCTTTGCCAAGACTGGCTTTCCGTGTGGATCCGACAAGGATACTGATGGTTTGTTCCGACATTGCAAGTGGTTGCCAGCAGCAGCAACAACAACAACCAGCAGCAAAAGCAACAACAGCAGCAACAGCAACAGCAACAACAGCAAAACCGTTTCTATTTAAACTCGCTGATCCCCGTTGCCCGCGCCTGTGCTGTCGCTGTTGGCGATTACTAATGGAGCTTTATAAGCTTTATAAGCTTTATAAGCTGAATAAGCTTTATAAGCTGAATAAGAGCGCTGAGCCTTGCACTTGGCGGCTCGGCCTGCGGACCACATTCCGTTGTCCCACATTCCGCATCTCTTCGGCTATTTAACGGGCCGTCTTTCCTGCTGCTTTTCTTGTTTCAGAACTATCTATCCATCACTCCCTTCTCTTCCCTTCTTATTCCATCACTCAATCTTACAATATCATGACTTCAATCGTTATTACCAAGGCAGATATCGACGCTTTATCATGCTTATATCCTAATACTCCTTCTGAAAATTTTACTAAAAATTTTACTTTTAATCCAATAGATTCCAAAGAACTTATTACTGAATATATCCTTGAATGGAATAAAAAGAATGATTCTAAACAACAACATAAAGAAGAAGAACAAGAAAAACAACCAGATCATTATCGCCACCACCATCATCATAGAGAACTTCCTCAACAACAAAATTCTTCTCTTTCTTCCACTCTTCCATTCACTCTTCCTTTCCCTCTTCCTTTACCTCATTCTAAAGATTTTTCTCATCTTTATCATAAAAATAATATTAATTCAATTGAAAAATCAAAAATTTCAAAATTTGATAATTTTAAATTAAAATTTTTAAAATTTAAAAATTGGTTTTCAATTAAATCAAAATTAAAATTCTTTCAATTAAAAATATTTTTAATTAATAATTATTTTGCTTTTATTAAATTATTCGCTTTAACTGGTTTTATTACTTTAAATTATTATTTAATCATTTTTCTTCTTGTTGCTTTTATTTGATTTACATACCTTTTATATATCTTACCATATATACATTTCTTTTAATAAATCTTAAAATAACTATAAATTCTTTATTTATTAATTAATTAACTTATCTAAATCCACCATTTTGAAAGTGGAATTTATTAAAATTAAATGGGAATCCACCACTACCAAATCCTCCACCACCAAATCCTCCACCACCAAATCCTCCACCATTAAATCCTCCACCAAATCCAGAATTTTGTTGATTTTGCCATTCTTGCCTTTGTCTCGCATTTTCTGGATCATTTGGATCTTCACCATAATTATCATAATTACGTCTCTTTTCTTCATCAGATAAAATTTCATATGCATTGTTAATTTCTGCAACTTTAGTCTCAATTTCTTCTTCACTTAATTCTTTACCATTCACATTCTTTTGCTGTTTAACTTTATCAGGATGATTTTCCCTCATTTTTTGACGATATGCTTTCTTAATTTCATCATTATTTGCATCTTTTTTAATATCTAATATCTTATAATAATCATTCTTTGGTTTAAATGGTTTACCTGGTGTTCTTTGTCTTTGTTGCTGTTGCTGTTGATGTTGTTGATATTGCTGTTGTTGATGTTGTCGTTGATGTTGTTGTCGCTGTTGTTGTTGTTGTTGTCTTTCTCTATTAATTAATTCTTCAATTTTTTCTTTACGTTCTCTAATTAATCTACATGATTTAATACCAATAGATAAATTATTAAGTAATTGATTTGCTTTATCTATTTTTTTCTTTTTAATATAACTATCTAATTCTCTTGATATATCAACAACATCTCTAAAATCTTCTTTTGAATTATCTTTTAATTTTTTAAATTCTAAATAATATTTATTTTTAAAAATTTTTGAATTTTTTTTATATGATTGAAATTCTCCAATTTCAAAATAACCTTCTTTAATTAATTTAAATAAATCATTAATAAAATTTGATTTAATTATTTCTTCCTTTGTAAATCCAATTTTTTCACAAATATTATTAAATAATTCTAAAATAATTTCAAAATTATTATTATAATTATCAATATTTTCAATACCATATTGAGAAAATGCTCTTTTATCAATAATATTTTTCAATTTAATCTTTTCATTAATATCAAATAATTTTTTAATTATTTCATTCCAAATTTCTTTATTAATTTCAATATCATTTAATCTATCATCATTAAAATTTTCATTTGTATCACTATAAACATAAGAATAATAAACTGAAATATCATTAATTATTTTCATAATTTTATTTAATTTAAAATTTATTTTATTTAAATTTCTACAACCTTCAAATTCATTATCAATTTTTAAACAATTTCTAATAATTTTATCAGTTGATAATGAATAAATACCAGTTATACCAAATAAATCTAAATCACCAATTATAACAAAATCATTTAAATCAATTTCATTAATTTCTTCATTAACTAATTTATTATATTCTTGACTAATCAATTTAATTTTTTCATCAAAATTATTATTATTAATATTTTTTAAACATTTAATTTTATTTCTAATTAATTTATCATCATTTGAACCAATTAATAACATTTCATTTGATAATGAAATACATTTATCCCAATCATTAGATTCAATTAATTTATTTAAATTTTGAAAATCTTGTTTATATTTTAATACTTTTTCTTTAAATTCATTAAATAAATTTTCATTAAATAAATTTGAATATTTATAATCTTCTAAATAATTAAATTCATTTAAAATTAAATTATAATTACCAAATTTAATACCAATATTAATAAATTTTTCAAAACATGCATTATTAATTAAAAATTCACTATTTTGATTATTTTTATTTAAAATACATGATTTAAAATCTAAAAATGATAATTTTTCACGTTTTAAAATTAAATTAATTAAACCATGCTTAAATTTTATAATTGAAATTTTATTTAAAATTTCATTATTCAAATCATTGAAATTTGGTTTTAAAATTATCTTCTCTAAATCATTTAATATAATATCATAATCATTTAATATATTTAATGATGCACCTTCTGATTTAAATTTAATATCAATTTCATCTAATTTATTTAAAATTTCATCTTTATTAATATCATTATTATTAGTATTATTTATTGAACCTGCAATCGTAAAAGGTAATAAACTTATTAACAAATAATTGATTAATTTCATTGGTTAAGAAAGATCTTCAAGTTGGGATTGTTTTGAAAGGCAAGATAAGAATAAAAAGAATGATTAAACCAAAGAATTAATGAAAATATTGACACGTATATACATATTATTTTCATTATAAGAAATTCTCAGGATTTCGCTTCTCCGAATTTTCTGGAAATTCTGTTAAACATGAATTTGGGAGGTGGATTAGCTGCCTAATTGGGTAATTCTGGTGGCTGATCAGCAATAATAGATTGTAGGTATTTTGGTGTAATACATAACTAGACATTACACTCTACACAGCAGATATACAAATTATACGAGTAACAAGTGAAACCTTCAGAGATGGAAGGTGTACATGGGTATGAGCAGCAATAGCAGCAATATTAGCAGAAGTAATAGCAGCAGCTGATCATGCTAAAATCACTCAGGAAGCCCATCCATGACATACATATTCATACACACGGGGTGAATACCAACATACATGTACGTGCTGAATGTACCTGTAACATGTAACATATATATTCAGCAAAAGCTATTTATCAGCCGACGTCATTGAAATTGAATGGAAATGGAAATGAAAATGAAAATGAATTTTTCTTTCTTTTTTGCTCGCACAAGAGTTGCCCAATTAGGAAACTCTGTGTTGCGTATTGTCTTTGGTGCTGCGGTACATGGTACATCTGTACTTTGCTTTGCTTTGCTTTGCTTTGCTTGCTTTGCTTGCTTTAATCCCTCTAATACATCTTGGATAGCCAGGTTATTACTGATCGACACCCGATATCTAATCGTCATCTATTACCACCCTGCCATTCACGTATCGATGGTATTGGGAGCAAGCTTTATTTATCCCCCCGAATATAAAAACCCCTGTAGTTTTCTAACTTTTACTTAAATTTTTAGATATATGTTGTGATATACATTTATATATGTTTAGTATTTGTATTTTATACTTTATATTACTACTTCTTTTAACAAAACAAAAATAAATGTCATCAACTTTACAATCAATTAAAGATCAAAAAGAATGTTATGAAAATAGCTTTCAACAACAATCTGAAACAGTTGTTGAAAATACAATAGAATTTCAACAACAACCACAACAACAACAAATCACCTTTGATTTACCTTTCCCAAATCCAAAAAAAGTTGAACCTTCAGTTGCTTTACCACCATTATTTAGAACTGCATCCCATGATATTGACAATTATAAAAAAAATAAGGTTAATCTTGTTGACCCAAAAGTTAAATTTGCAAATGTTTCATATCATTGTGAAGATCCAAATTGGATTGCTGAAAATTTTAATTCAAATTTATCTTTTGGTTTAAGTTTAGATAATTACCAATTTAATTTAAAAAAATTTGGTGAAAATATTCAATCACCACCATCAAAAAATTTATTAAGAAAAATTTTTATGTATTTCTTTGGTGGTTTTGGTGCTTTACTTTTAATTGCTGGTGCTTTATGTTGTGTTTGTTGGAAACCACTTGGTAATCCAAATCCATCAGTTTCAAATTTAGCTTTAGGTATTATACTTTTAATTATTTTCATTTTACAAGCAACTTTTAATTTTATTCAAGATTATTCTTCTTCAAATGTAATGAAATCAATTAATAATTTAGTACCAACCGAATGTTCAATTATTAGAAATGGTGAATATAAAATTATTGATTCAAAACTTTTAGTACCTGGTGATATTATTAATTTAACTGCTGGTAATAAATTACCAGCTGATGTTAGAATTTTTAATTGTTCAAGTGATTTAGCAATTGATCGTGCAATTTTAACTGGTGAGGCAATACCACTTCAAGCTTCTTCAAAAAATGATTCAAAAGAATCAAATTATTTAGAAAGTAATAGAATTGGTTTACAAGGTACTTTTATTGTTAGTGGTTCTGGTCAAGGTATAATTGTTTCAACTGGTGATAACACTGTATTTGGTTCAATTGCAAAATTAACTTCAAAACCAAAATCTGGTTTAACTCCAATTCAAAAGGAAATTTTTAGATTTATTGCTATTACAACTTTTTGTATTATTATTCTTGATATTGTTGTTATTATCTTATGGGCTGTTTGGATTCGTCATAGTTATCCAAATTGGATTTCTGTTGCTAATTTAATTGTTGATATTGTTTCTGTTGCTGTTTCCTTTATTCCAGAAGGTTTACCAATTGCTTTAACAACTTGTCTTATTATTACCGCAAAGCAAATGAAAAAAAATAAAATTTTATGTAAAAGTTTATCAACTGTTGAATCTTTAGGTTCAATTAGTGTTTTATGTTTTGATAAAACTGGTACAATAACAAAAAATAATATGACAGTCACAAATGTTTTTAAAGGTTTAAAAGAAATTGATATTAAAAATTTTGGTTTAAATAATGATTTTTCAAAATCTACAACTAATCATTTATTAACAATTTCAAGTTTATGTAATGATTCATTAATTTCAAATGATGGTATTTTAACTGGTAACGCAACTGATAAAGCAATATTTAAATTTTCTTCAAATATTAAATCTAAATCATTATTTCAAGATAATTGGAAAACTATTTTCGAAATTGCTTTTAATTCAAAAGATAAATATATGGCTAAATTAGTTGAACCTGTTGATAAATCAGATTTCCAAAGTTTTAATAAACTTGGTTATGATGAAAATGATTATAATATTCAAAATTCTGGTTTATTGTTAGTTAAAGGTGCACCAGATATTATTTTAGAAAAATGTAAATATGCTTTTACTGATGATGATGATGATTCAGAATCAACTATTAAAGAAATTGATTATGAAATGAAAGCAAAAATTGAATCAATTAAAGATGCTTGGTCAAGACAAGGTAAAAGAGTTATTTTATTAGCTTCAATGATTATTGATAATTCTAAATTAGATTTTAATAATGGTTCAGATACTAAAGAATTAATTCAATCTGAAATTAATCTTGGTAAATTATATTTAGTTGGTTTAATTGGTATTCAAGATCCCCCAAGAAAAAATATTGAATCTGTTATTGATAAATTAAGAGATGCTGGTATTAAAGTTGCAATGATTACAGGTGATTTTGAATTAACTGGTTTAGAAATTGCAAGACAAGTTCATATAGTAACTAAACAAGTTGATAAATATGAGAATTTAATTAATTTTACAGAATTTTCAATTGGTAGTGATGATGATGATAATAATAATGATGATAATGTTGAATATCTCATGTTAAATAAAAAGGAACGTGTTACTGTTATTAATCGTGCGTTAAGTTTAACTGGTAAAGATATTGATGCACTAACAGATTTTGAATGGAAAAGAGTTGTTAGATATTCTGAATTAGTTTGTACACGTACTACACCTGAGCATAAATTATTAATTATTCAACAATTTCAAAAATTTGGTGCAATTATTGGTATGACTGGTGATGGTGTTAATGATTCACCATCTCTTAAACAAGCAGATGTTGGTATTTCATTAATTGATGCATCTGATATTGCAAAAGAAGCATCTGATTTAATACTTATGAATGATGATGAAGATTTAGAAGATGCATTATTTAATTCAATTATTGAAGCATTAAAATATGGTCGTTTGGTTTTTGAAAATTTAAGAAAGACAATTGCATATTTATTACCAGCTGGTACATTTGCTGAGCTTTGGCCTGTTTTATTAAATATTACTGCAGGTATGCCACAAATGTTATCTTCATTTAATATGATTATTATTTGTTGTATTACTGATTGTATTGGAGCTGTTTTTATTGCTTATGAACCATGTGAAAGTAATTTATTAAAGAAAAAACCAAGAAGTATTAGTGGTGAAAGACTTGTTGATTGGAAACTATTTTTACATTCATATTTTACTATTGGTACATTTTATGCATTTACAAGTTTTATGGTTTCTTTTATTAATTTACAACGTCATGGATTTAAATTTTCTGATTTCAATTTAAGTTATGGTTCTTATAATAATTTAAAAGGTATTGATAAAATTATTAATATGAGTTCATCAATATATTTTGTTAATTTAGTTATTATGCAATTTTTCAATTTAATGGCTATGAGAACTAGATATTTAAGTTTCTTCCAATTAAACCTTTTAAAAGATAATAGATTTATTTATTTAACAATTCCAATTGGTTTGGGTACTACTTTTATTATTAACTATATTCCGGCAATTCAATCAGCATTAGGTACAGAACAAGTCCCGGTTGAATATTATTTTATTGCATTGGGATTTGGTATTATTGTTATTTCTTATGATGAATTCCGTAAAGGTATGGTTAGAAGATACCCAAAGAGATTCTTTGCTAGAATTTCATGGTAATTTATATTCTTTTTTTTAGATTTTTTTTATCATAAAATTTTGTAGGTATTTAAAAATTTAAATATTAACTATAAAGTATACTTTATTGCTGTTATTGTTAACTAATTAAATAATAAGAACGAGGGAAGGATAATAATTTTGTTATAAAAAAAACAAGTGATTACGTAATCAAAATTTTGAATTTTGATAAAACAATTTTAAAATAAAAATTAAAAAAAATAAATTTTAATTAAAATAAATTTTTTTTAAAAAATAATGTATTTCCTACAATTACTGACGTAAGCCTGTCACGTGCTGTGTGTGGATCCTATCAATGCTAGCCCTTTTCAATAATGTAAAAAGCATCGTGGCGCAGTGGAAGCGCGCAGGGCTCATAACCCTGATGTCGCTGGATCGAAACCAGCCGATGCTATGTTTTTCGACTTCAGGCCAATATGTGAGTGATTGCTTAATAAATTTTGTTTTCTTTGTTTTTCTTTGCTTTGTTTTTCTTTGCTTTGTTTTTTGTTGTTGTCGAATTTGAGGTAACAAAAGCCATCGATCAATCTTTATTTATAGGTTACTGGTAACTGGTAACTGAATATCTGTCATTTTCCTGCATTTCCTACATTTTCTTGCACTTTCTTTCTTTGATCCTTGACATATACAATCTACTTTTCAATTGATACCCTATACTATTTCTTTACTAAGATCAATTAATAACAGAAATTTATCAATATGGTTGGATTTAAAAAGCTTTCTACCGCTTTGACAATATTATTTTCAATATCTTCATCCAATGCATTTTATTTACCAGGTGTTGCTCCAACTTCATATAATGTAGGCGATAAAGTTGAACTTGATGTTAATCATATAACGCCTTCAATGAGGAAACAAGATGAAAATAGTGTAACTTATCTTTATTCATATGATTATTATTTTGAAAAATTTCATTTTTGTGAACCTGAAAATGGTAAACAAAAACAATCTGAATCTTTAGGTTCAATTTTATTTGGTGATAGAATTTTTAATTCACCATTTGAATTTAAATTATTAGAAAATACAACTTGTAATAAATTATGTACAACTAATTATCCAAAGGATGATTCTATTTTTGTTAATAAAAATATTAGAGCTGGATTTCAATTTAATATGATGATTGATGGTTTACCAGTTGCTAGAACTTTAGTTGATGCTAAAACTGATGATATTTTTTATAGTTCTGGTTTTAATATTGGTTTTGATGATGAAGAAAATTTACCACATTTATATAATCATTATGATTTTTTTATTGAATATCATTTAAGATCAGATGGTACTTATAGAGTTGTTGGTGCAACTGTTAATCCAATTTCAATTAAATATATTGATCCTGATGAAATTAAATGTGAATTTGATGAAGATTCTATTATTGAACCAGTACGTTTAAGTGAAGAAGAATCAACAGATGTTACATTTTCTTATTCTGTTTTTTGGGTTCCATCTGATACTGCATGGGCAACTAGATGGGATAAATATTTACATGTTTATGATCCAAAAATTCAATGGTTTGCATTATTAAATTTTTCATTAATTGTAATTATATTAACAATTATAATGTCTCATGTTTTATTTAAAACTTTAAAAAATGATATTACAAAATATAATGAAGTTAATCTTGATGATGATGTTATTGATGAAATGGGATGGAAATTAATTTATGGTGATGTTTTTAGACCACCAAAAAATCCAATGTTATTATCTGTTTTAGTTGGTTCTGGTATTCAAATATTATTAATGGCATTAACTTCATGTTTCTTAGCAGCATTTGGACTTTTATCACCTTCAAATAGAGGATCATTAGCAACTGTAATGTTTGTTTTATATTCATTATATGGATCAATTGGATCATATTATTCTGCAATTATTTATAAATTTTTTCAAGGTCAAGATTGGAAAATTAATATGTTACTTACACCAATTTTAGTTCCAGGTGGAATTTTTGCAACATTTATTTTTATTAATTTCTTTTTAATTATTGTTCATTCATCAGGTGCAGTTCCATTAGGTACAATGTTAGTTATTTTCTTAATTTGGATTTTAGTTAGTGTTCCATATTCATGTATTGGATCTTTATTAGCATTAAAAAAGAAAGCAATAGTTATTCCAGTTAAAGTTAATCAAATTTCAAGACAAATTCCACCACAACCATGGTATATGAAAACTCAATATTTATCATTAATTGCAGGTATATTCCCATTTGGTGCAATTGCAATTGAAATGTATTTTATTTATAATTCATTATGGTTTAATAGAATCTTTTATATGTTTGGATTCTTATTATTTTGCTTTGTTTTAATGTTGATTACATGTATGTTAGTTACATTATTATTAATTTATTTTTCATTATGTAATGAAAATTATAACTGGCAATGGAAATCATATTTTGTTAGCGGTGGTATATCAATTTATATTTTTTTACATGCTATTATTCTCTCTAAATTGAATTTAGGTGGACTGACATCTGTTGTTCTTTATGTTGGATATTCTGCATTGATTGCTACAATTGTTGGAATCATGTGTGGTACTATTGGTTTCTTGAGTTCGATGTATTTGACATTGCATATCTACGGTCAAATAAAGGTTGACTGATAGGCGGATAGATATCATACATACACTATATATCCATATCCATATATATATATCTGTTAAATAGTATTTACCCTTGTAACCAGCAAGCAGCAACTTCTGTTCTATTCCAGTTGTCGGGCTGTGCAAATCCAAATTTCCCATTTTCCAGTGTGGGGCTCCGTTCTTCCATTTTCCATTTTCCATTTTCCATTTTCCATTTTCCATTTTCCAGTGAATCATTCAGTGCGGAGGGTTCTGGGAAATGGAAGTGGAAGTGGACGTCGATACATACATACATACATTGGTTGGTTGGTTGGTGACAGTTCTACCCTTCAGAGCAACCCTTGCTACCTTCACACACACAGCCCAGGTTTGCATACCATGTCTGAAGATCACCAACAAGTGCAGGTTCCTGTTGAAGAGAGAATCATCACTTTAAAGGTCAAGTTACCTGAAGTTGATGAAACATTGGAAATTCCTTGTTCAATTAATGATGCTTTATTTGATATTATCGAAACTTTAAAAGTTTTACAATCAACAAGTGAATACACTTCTTATGTTCTGAAATTTGAAGGTAAAACTTTCGGTGAAGAAACTATCATTAGTGAATTAATTAAAGATGATGAAGATACTGTTTCAATATCTTTAATTCCATCTGCTTATAATGATATTACCGCAAGAAAACATTTAATCGCAGTTAGAGAATTAGCTGCTTTGGAATCTAAAGATGAAGCTATTCTTGAAATCTCTGGTGCTTGTGCTGGTTATTCAACTTTTGAAGATTTAAATTTAGATGAAACTATTCAATCACCACCACCACCATCATCAACTACTACTACTGAAACAAAAGAAAGTAATGATGATAATAAAGAAGAATCTAAAGAAGAATCCAAAGAAGAAAATACTTTAACCGTAACTGAAGAAGAACAAAAAGAACTTTCTGCTATTGCATCAGAAATTACTAATGGTAACTTTGATTTAAATATTGTTGCTGCAAAACCAAATTTCAAATTATCACCTGCTTTAAGATCTTTATCCATTTCTCAATGGTCACCAGCAGATATTTCAAGAAAAGTTTCTGGTGATTTATTCTATTTACAAGTACAAACTTTAGAAGGTGAAATCTTTAATATTACTGCTCATGTTGGTGGGTTTTATGTTAATAATTCTTCAAACACTAGATTTGATAATTCAATTCATTCAGTTAGTGCAAATAGAATCTCTAAAAATTATTCTTTAGTTTCTTTATTAAAATCTTTATCACCTTTATTCTCAAAGCAAATTGAACAAAATAAATTAGAATTATCTAAACGTTCAACTGAAACTTATTATATTCCACAAACCACTACTCTTTCTTCACCTTGGTTAATAAAAGAATTAGATACTCCAACTCCAGATTTAGGTAAATCTCAATATAATTTATTACATGGTGGTATTGATGGTTCTGATTTACAAATCGATTGGAATAAAGATTATCAATTAATTAAAGATCTTGGTAATGATAATCAAAATCTTCCTCAAAGAATTAATAGAGAACAATCTTTAATTTCAACTAGTTCATCATTTACTACAGCTGCAATTAAAGGTGCAATGGCTGTTGTTAGAGGTGAAATTTCTCCAGTTAATCCAGATGAAGAATCTTGTTATCATATTTATTTAAGAAATGGTATTTTCTATTCTAAAGCAATTGATTCAATTGGTCAATTTAAATCTACAGGTGGTGCTGAAGCTGCTAGATCTACTGTTGGTAAAGATGTTTCTTCAATCAAAAACCTTAATAGATATGATATTAATGGTGTTCATTCTTTATTAACAACAGTTGTTGATTATTTAGGTCATAGAATTGTATGTCAAGCTCCAGTTCCAGGTATCTTTCAAGATGTTGCTTCTGATGATGTAGAACCTATTCAAACTGTTAAATATGGTTTTATTGATGATCATTCTGACGTTGTTGCAGATGAATCTTTTGTTGAACAATTTAAACAAGTTGGTGAAGCTTTCCATTTAAAACCACATAAAATTTGGAATGATGATGGTTCAAAGATTGTTGATGTTGTTACATCAGGTTATACTAAAGGTACTAAAGGTAGTGATAATAGATCATATATTATTGATTTATTTAGAACAACTCCTTTAGATATCGAATTTATTGAATCAAATTATAATGTTGATAAAGAAGATTCTTATCCACATAGAGAAACTTTATTAAGACATGAAGCTATTAATGAATGGATTAAGAGAGAAACTGCTGCAATTGTTAAGAAAGAAGCTGAAAGATTAGAAAAGGAAGGTAAAAGTATTTCTGATAATAAAGAAACTATCGGTGTTGATAACTCTCTCTTCTTATTAAATCCAGATGCATTTTCTTTAACTCCAGCACCTACTCCAGAACTTGCTAAAGAATTAAAGGATGATGAAGATAAGGTTAGAGAAGTTTCTAAGTTTGTTAGTCAAATTTTAATTCCTGAATTTATTAAAGAAATGGAAAAAGCTGAAGTTTATAATGCTATTGATGGTGTCCATTTAACTGCAATCATTCATGAATATGGTATTAATGTTAGATATTTAGGAAAAATTGCTCAATTAGCTGCTGCAAGAAAGGCTGAATATTTAAAAGAACAAGAATCCAAATATGCAGAACTTGAAACCATTAACAAGGAAGCTCTATTAAAAGAAGAAAAGAAGAATGCTGAAAGAAAGGAAAAACTTGAAGCTAGAGTTAAAGCTCAAAAAGAAGCTGCTGAAAAGGGTGAACCAATTCCAGATTTCAAGGAAGAAGATGCTGCTGAACTTGCTGCAGAAAAGGAAGCTGAAAAGGAATTATCTAATAACCTTAATGCAATTTCTGTTGCTTCTTTATTAGAATCTTTATACAAACTTTCTGTTAGTGAAATGATTGCAAGAGCAACCAAACATTTCTTGAGAAAAGAATTAGAATCAATTCCACTCACTCTTGCTCCATACGTTATTTCTCATGTTCATAACTGTTTACTTGCATCTTCAATTAATCCAAATCCGGATGCACCAACATTAAATCCATTATTAACAGACCTTTATAATGATGTTGATTTATCAATCTTAGAAAGAGATGCTGAATCAATTAATTCTTCAATTGCAAAGGAAGTATTCCTCAGATTTAGATTTAAATTACCAGAAAATTGGGTTGAATCAATTAACACAAAGCAATTATTAAGATCTGTTGCCCTTAAATTTGGTATTCAATGGAAAAACAGAGATTATGCTTTCTCTAAAGAAGCATTAGCTGCTCAAGTTGAAAATCAAATTGCTGCTACTGAAACTATTGATTCTGAAGTTTCTACCAAACAAGATGAAAAACATTCTAAGAAGAAGAAGAAGAGATCTACTCCAAAGGCTACTATCGAAATAAAGACTGAAACTTCAATTGTTACTACTACATTTGTTCCAGAAGATATTGTATCTATTGTTCCAGTTTCTAAGAACTCTATCTACGAATCTACCGCAATTAGTGATACATGGGAAGCTGGTTTAATCAGATTATCAAGTGATGAAGAAGAAAAAAGACAAGAAGGTTCCATTTATATTAATCAATCTGTTGAATTTGCTGAAAGACTTTATGGTTCTGTTCATAATATCACTGCTTCATATTTGACTAAACTTGGTAATTTATATTCATCAACTGAACTTGTAGATTCAGTTATTCTTTTCAAGAAGGCATTCCAAAGTTTTGAAAGATGTTCAGGTGCTGATTCCTATCAAGCTGCATTATCATTAAACCAATTAGCTAATGTTTACCTTTCTAACAAACAAGTTGTTAATGCTGCAAAGATTTACAAAAGATTATTGCAATATTGGATTTTAGCTTTTGGTGAATACCATCCAAATGTTCTTAATATTTACACTTCATTTGCAGTTATTTTATCTAAGTTAGGTATGATTCCTGATGCTATTAATATTTTCAACAAGATTGTTGAATTAAGTGATAAAATTAATGGTGAGTCTAGTCAACAATCTGCTTATCATAGATATCAATTAGCTCAAATTTTACTTACAGATGGAAACTATAAGGAAGCTCTTTCAGTCTCTGAGATATCTACTGAAGCATTTAAGAACACTCTTGGTCTCAATGATATATCTACTGTTGAAACCAGAAAGTTTGTTACTGCTTTAAAGAGATACAATGAATACATGAAACATCAAGCTAAGAATTTACAAGAGAAAGAAAAGGAAGCTAGAAAACTCGAACAAGAACAAAACATCAAGCATAAACAAGCTCTTTCTTCTAAACAAGTCACACCAGATCCAGAAATTGCAAATAAGAGTATCGATGATATTGTTGCTTTTATTGATGGTACTTCTTCTAATAAAAAGAAGAAGAACAATAAAAAGAAAAATTCTAAGAAATGATTTTAAAAAATATTGTAAAATCACTCTTATGAAACTTGTATCTATTACTATTTTAACTTGTCCATAAATTGTTGGTATGAATATACCCATATATATGATATTTGCCTATTTATAATTTTTTATTTTATGAACTAATTTATTTTATTAATGTATTTAAAAAAAATTGTATGCTTTTGGATGTCTTATTCTAATTTTAATTTTAGTAGACATCTATTTCTGAGAATTACTCAAAAAAATCCAGTTATCAAGCTTTACTACGGGAAGTAATTGTATATAAATGTAAATAGTTTTGTTCTGTAATTAATCAGATTAAAATTAAAAGTCTTCATCACCTTCTACATCACCAAATTCCCAACAACCAATATGAAGTGATTTAGCTTCATTTTCTAAAGCAAGTAAATCATCCTGTTCCTTCTTCAATAATAATTCAAATTGAGAAAAATTTTTCTTCTTAACTAAACCCCAACCTTGAGAGACCATATCCTTGTTAACAGACTTACTTGGATCTTTAGAAATAACATCTGGGTGATAAATTTCAACATCGAATTCGACATCTGGCTTTGGATTAGTATAAGTGACACAGGCAATAACTTGAGAATCCAATAAGTTATCTTCAAGGAAATAAATGGCTTCCTTAAAATAATCTTCTTGATTCTTTGGTGGCATATTAATTAAAGATAATTGGGCAATATGAGCTTGTGGTTTAAAATTTGAAATTGAAAATTCTGCCGGTAAGGTACGAATATTTGAAACGGAAATTTTTTCAATTGTACCATAATCTAAATGTTGAACTTTTACAGTTCTTTCATTTCTGTTTACTTCTAATATCTTTGCCCTATAGAATTTACCATTATCCTTTAATTTTGCAGCAACAACTTCATTACGTTTTGGAGAAGAGTTTATTGGGAAACTTGAAGAAGCAGAATGTAATCTTTGCATAAAAGATTTTAATTTTGCTTTCTCTGAATCAAGAATATGTAAGGCGATTAATCCATTATCTAAAACTTCACAAACTTCAGCATCAAGATATTTTCTTTCAATCCTTAAATTTTCCATTTGAGTTGTTATTTCAGCTGCAGCTTCAATAGAAGGATCATAATTTTCCCATATACCAACTTTCTTTTCTTTTGCTTCATTTTGTGCACTCTTTAATTGAGTACCATATTTTGTTTCAGCTAATGACCTTTCATGAATTTCAACCAGACCATCCTTTAATAAGGTTACTTGGAATGGAACATTAGAATTTGGTAAAAAGATATTACCAATAAATCCACCAACTTTATCAACACCATAAATTTCGATATTAACATCTCTTTGATAAAATTTTTTATTTGCAAGATCTAATGATTTTTTCACAATTTCATCATCTCTTTTTGAGGTATTTGCTAAACCACCCAATACTAAAATAAGTCTAACACCTTCTTTTGGAATGTTAATTCTAAATCTAGTACTAGAAATAACATGATCAACAACACCAGAAATTTTATTTCGGTTTTGGAAGGAAAATAAGTAAGGTTTAGCTCTCATTGCATTTTCTGAAGCATCAACAAGGTTTCCAGATGAAGATGGTACTTTACCATGTATACCTTTCTTTCCTTTAGTAGCCATTGATTCAATCTCAATAAGACCATCCCAATAATCTGGCTTAACTTCACCTCTTCTATGTCTTATAACACTAGCATAACCATTTGCAACGATATCTTCATTAATATTTTTACCATCAGAAGTTCTTATAGTTACTTGAGGTCTTTCTTCAAATTGTTCATTACCTTCTCTAATTGATTCGACAACAACATCAACATGTTTACCAATAAGTTTATGTCTAGTATATTCTTTAGCAGCAGCAACAAAAGGAGAAGTTGTAGGATCTGATTGTCTTGGTGCTCTTAAAGAAATTAATTGAACAGTAACATCTTTATCATTTTTTAATCTTAAAGAAATAGTATCTGATGAAATAACTCTTGAAACAACAGCATCAATTCTTTTACCAATAGTTAAATCAGAATCATTATCAGTATTACTACTATTAGTTGCTGGTCTTGAAGCTGCAAATTTTTTCCAAATTCTTTGACCAGAATTACGTGCCTCTTTTTCTTCTTTACGAAATTTAGTCATTTCTTTAACACCAATTAAAGAAGATTGCCAATCAACAACTTCAGCATAACCATCTTGTAAAAGATTATCAGCAATATTACCATTTGGATGAATTATATTACCAACCAAAACACCTGTTAAAGATTCACCTAAAAGATGAACTTTAACAGATCTTAATAATAATCTATTTTCAACAAAAGATTTTGCTTCATCACCATATTCTTCAGCAGGTTCATCATTACTTGAACTTCTTGGAGTTTTAATACCAGCAATTAAAATAGGAACAATTGAATGTTGATTTGAAGATAACAATAATCTAATTAATAATCTATCACCACTAAGTACTTTTTCAACAATTGAATTTATTTCAATTGAATTTGAACCAATAAATGAAGAAGGTGGTTTATCAATAATTTCTAATTTTTTATAACTTGGATTCCAAATACCGATCTTTTCAATTTCTGCTTCTTTTTGAATTTTTTTAAAATTTTCTAAATCTTCTTCATCATCAAAAGAATTTGCATTATCTTTAATTTTAGCAGCACCTTTAGATAAAACGTATTTAATTAAAGATGGGAAAATTGGAGTTGAAATATCACCAAAATCTCTATTTGAAGAATTTTTATATAAAACCCAAAATTTGACTTGTTTACCAACCAAAAGAGTTCTTAATAACTCTCTTGCTTCAAAGGCATATTTTTCATTTGATTGTAATCTTGGTGATTGTAAATAAGCTAAAGATAAAGTACGTTCTTGATTACCAGTTGGAGATGTTAAAATAAGAGTGTCAGCAGAAAGAACACTTTTAACTTTTGCAAAAAAGACTTGAACCATTCTGACTTCAGATGATATATTCTAAATAGCAAATGTTAGGATAACTATGAATCAAAAGCAGTTGAGCTGTATATAAGTATGTATGTATGTGTGTATGTGTATTCATGTATAATACCAGCATCTGCTGTCTTCGAAGATCCGAAGACCACGTATCCAAAACGGAAAACGGAAAATGGGAAGTGGAAAATACGGTGGCGCAGTCCCTGGATCGTGGCGCAGCAGCAGCAATGACGGAAAGTCAAAGCCGCTTTTCCAAAGATAAGAAATTAATAGATTACAGATATTACAGAGATTAGAGATCATGTATCTTAGTGGTTGTTTTGTCTTTTCTTGGTCTCCTCCTTTTTGTTCTTGCTTTGTTTTGCCACAGTACAGTTGATATCACCTTTTAAACAGCCACCACCGTATATTTAGATACCTCAATATGTTCGCAACATTGGATTTAGAGAAGGATATGTCCATTTTAGATGTTGAAAACAATACAACTCAAGCTATAGATGAGAAAAGTTCTTTGGATAGGGAAAATAAAAGATTAGGAATAAAATCAAGATCAAGAGATGGTTGTATAGAATGTAAAAGAAAGAAAAAGAAATGTGATGAAACGAGGCCAAGTTGTCAACGTTGTTTAAAATCTAATATCCCTTGTGTTTGGAGAGATGTTAAAGTTTCCAAAAAAAGGTTTAAAAATATTTTACCACCAACGGAAAAATTATCAATTCAAAAACCAAAATCAATAAATTTTATTTCTAATAATCCAAATTCATCTTTAAAAAAAGAAAGTAAAAATTCTAAGTTAGTTAAGGAATTAGAAATTAAAGATGCACTTACTTTTGATTCATTGGAAATAAATCACAATAATAATCATACAGATTTAATCAAATTTACTGATGATTATTTTATAAAACCTGTTGATTTAGTTATCCACGATAATAAATTAGACGAAAAAGATTCCACTGATGATTATCTTGATGAAGATGTTTTTAATACAGCTAAAAATTCTTTCTTTTTAGAAGCTTTAAGAGAAAATGTTGGTAATGGATTTACAAATTTATCATTATTCGATATTAATTTAAATAAATTCCCGTCTCAACAAATACTTCAAGGATTAGATAAAGAAGAAATATTATATTTAGATTATTATAGAACTTGTGTTTCTCAAACAGTTTCAATTTTGCCAAATGAATCAAATTTCTTTTTAAGTTTGTACTTACCTCTTGCAGAAAAGCATAAATCTATTTTATATGCTCTTATTGGTTGGGCTGGCGTATTTTTAGATACTTCAATAGATTCAAATATCCCACTTCAATATATTAAAAAGGCAATTGAAACATCTGAATATGAAATGAAATCAAAAACTTTAAGTAATGTAGATAAACTGTCAATAATATCATTGCATACTATTTTATGTGCTGTTTTAATATGTGCAGGTGATGTTAGAGATTGGTATAAACATTTTCAAATGTTACACAAATTTTTATTAGAATTATCAAATGGTGAATTGAAAAATATTAAAAAATATTTAGGAGATTCTAAAGAAATAAAATGGTTAATATCTAATTTCTTATATCATGATGTTTTAGCTAGTGTAAGTCATATAAAAGGTACTTGTTTTAAGATGCAAGAATATTGTCAGATATTAGATATGAATATAAGTTGTGATAATACACAAGGAAAAGTTGAAAAAATTATTGAATTTAATACTAATGAAAAGGATATTGAAGTTATTGATAATGATATTGTTTGTGATCCATTACAAGGATGCGTTAGACCAATGTATGTATTAATTGGTGAAATCACAAATACTTTTGTTAAATTGAAAAATATGGAAAAAATGTTAAAAGAAAATGAACACTCTTTAACATATGAAGAATTTATCAAATTGAGAAATAAATCTTACACTGAAATGGACAATAAATATAAAAGTTTGGAAAAACAAATAGAAAATACCAGACCACATAAAAGATCATTATGTTATTTGAAATCAGATAAAGATTTAGAAATTCATTTAACTTTATTTGAAGTATTTAGATTAAGTGCATCAATTTATTTAAAAACCACAATTAAAAAAATTCCACCTGTTTCACCAGAAATTCAACATTTACTTGTTGATCTAATTCCTTGTATTAATATAATTATTGGATCATCTGTACAAGCTTCACTTTGTTTTCCATTATTAGTTACTGGTATTTCTTCTATTTCACAAAGTGATCGTTCTTTTATTAAAGAAAAGGTCTCTCAAATGTCAAGTTACTTTCCAGTTAAAAATTTCAAAAGAATTTTAGTAATAATTGAAGAGACATGGAAAATTAACAGGAATGGATTAGACTGTACTCAATGGTTTGACATCTCTAGTAAATTTGGATGGGATCTTTGTTTAGCATAATTTTGTATTTAGTCTATATAGCAAACATACTTACATATATATATTCGAATAAGTTTTTTCAAATATAATCCACAACAATGTTTTTTTTTAAGTCAGAATTTAAAAATGTAAAAATCAGATTAATTTTCTTTGGATGGAAAATATTATTTCTTTTAGTAAAAACTTTTATTTAGATTATTATGAAAAATTATATAAAATCAAATATATATGATTTAATTGAGATTATTTACCAGTTAATTCTTTATGCTTGGCAATAATCTTATCAGCCATATCAACTAAACCATTGGCAATAATATCTGGAGAACCAAACACTTCAATACATGGCTCTTTTTCATGAACGTTAGACCATGCAGTAATAAAACCACCTTGTTTAGCTGCAATTGAATCCCACATGTGAGATGCTGCAAAGAAAGCATCATTACCAGATGATGGAATCTTGTTTGCAATAAATTCATAAACTGCTGCTTCTGGTTTGCCAACACCAATTGAATCACATGAAATTAAATTTTCATCAGGCATATCAACACCAGAACGTTTAAAATAACCAGCAACTCTATCATGAGAAGCATCAGTTAAACACCAAATAGTGAAACCATAATCTCTTAAACGTTTAAACATTTCTTTTAATTCTGGTCTTCCTTCAAGTTTAAACCATTCACCATAAATAAACTCCAAATCTTTGTCTGTAGCATATTCTCTTGGTTCTTTGATACCAGCAAAAAACAATGATCTGTAGAAAGTGTATTTAAAAATGTCACCAAATGTTTGATAATGCTTACATTGAGACAAATAAGAATAATCTCTTTCACAACCAGCTAACCAAAAAAAAAAGAAAAGTCTTGGATCAATTCCTGACTTTTTGAATCTATCACCCATTTTAAATGCAATTGCTTCAATACATTTTTCATAGGAAATACATGTACCGACAATATCAAAAACAATATCTGGCATTTTTCTCTTTTTATATAAAATTTGTGTTTTGAATGTTGAGTTGTTTGATTATAAGATTAAAAAGAAAAAAATGAGACACAGAGACACTAATGTTCGCTTTTTTTAGATTTTATCAGGATTAGTGAATGCTTTTATAATGTGGCTAACAAAACAAAAGGTAAGTCGATAGTACAATTAAATATAATTAAGAAACACTTATCAAGTTAGAATAACCGACCAGATAAAACACAATGAATTGCTTTGACTGGACTTTCAACACCAATTAGGAAATTGTATCTCCTTATCCCTTATCCAACAATTGTCCTGGACAATACATAATTTCAATCTACAATCTTCTATCTCGAATAGATCATATAGATATAGATATAGATCAGCCTTCGGTCTTTCATTTCCTTATCGCAATCAGATGCTCAAAATAGTCTAAGCGCCACCCAATGAGGAAATTAATGCGAAGTTGATGAATTCATTTTTTATTGGTTCTGTGCTTGCCAATGTGACAAATGGAATTATAACTGGAACCTTAATCCGCCGTCAAATTGAAGACAACCTTGGAATCTTTGGCTTGCAGATCTCACTTTTTACCCCTTTAGTCTTGAAGACAAAGTCATCCTCTTGTACTTTTGTTCCTCAAATCATGTTCTTCGTGTTATATTATTCAAATCGATAAAATGCTAAAAAGCCACGAAAAACTAAACAAATTGTTAGCTGTTAATATTTTCTTTTGTGTTATTTAAATTTAAATTTTAATTATAAAAAAATAACAATAAGAATGTATTTGAAATATAAAAAATTGTAAAAAATAATATTATGAAAAGAGTATAAAAGATTGAAAAGAAAAAAGTAGAACTGGTAAAACGTTGTTAAAACATTTAGTAGACAAATCTAAAGTACTTGTTTTCAACATCAGTCTTATCCTTAAGACCATTAATAATACCTTCAAGTCTAAGAGTTTCATCTTTATCTGGATTACCGTATAATCTGTCTCTTCTTCTATTTTCATAAAAAATATAAACACCTAAACCAGCACCAACAACAATACAAACTGCAAAGCAACCCATAATTGTTGCTAATGCATGTTCATACTTTGGAGCATCACTTGCATTAAAACAAAATGGACCAACAATATTACCAACTGCAAATGCAATTAAAACTGCACTATTAGTAAATGATTGTTTAGTATGACCACTAACAAGTTGACCTGTAAGATTCATTGCATACGGGAATGCTGCACTACAAGAATTGATCATCCAATAACAGAAAACTCTACCCCATTTAGCAGCACCACCATCTTCTGTACCATAAACAATACCTAAACCAATAATTGCAATAATCATTGGAATTGTTAAGCCAAGTATTCTTAAATTTTTAAAATAAATACCAAAAAATGCCCAAACCCACATTTGACCAGCAGAGAAGAAAGACCAAGGTAAATTAACTAAAATAGTTTCATATTTATCAAAATTGAAAGAACTTAAAACTAAAGTGTTAAAATTAGTTAAACCACCATTTGGAATCATACTAAAGAACATGTATAAGATAAGGAAATATGTCTTAGGATCTTTAATTGCATCAATAATTTGGTGGTTATCCCATTCTAAAGTTTTAACACCAGTCATATTATTTGCAACCCTTTTAACAGCAATAAATTTTTCTCTTTCATCTAAGAATTTAGCTTCATTTGGCAAAGTTGGTAAAAAGAACCACATATAAGTACCTAAAATGATCGATAAACATGCAAGAACAAGATAAATATAAGCCCATGGTCTTAAAGAGGCATCATTAACATGACCTAAACCATATGCAACAAGTGAAAAGATGATATAAAGGCCACCTTGACCCGAAGCAAAACATAAGAATATAAAAGGTTGTTCAGATTTAGTATACCATTCACCGACATAATTAATACAAGCAGCAGAAATAGGTGCTTCAGATACACCAAGAATAAATCGAATAACTAATAAACCAGCATAATTTTTAACACCAATATGACCAAATAGTAAAATACCCCAAACTAAACAAACAATACAAATAACTCTAGAAACAGAAAATTTATGAATAATATAATTTGCAGGATATTCAGCACCTAAATAACCAAAATAGAAAATAGCAGAAACCCAAGAATATTGATTACCATCAATATGGATATCCTTTTTAAGATTAAACATAACAGCCCAAGATAATGCTGCTTTATCAACATAATTCATACCATAAACCATTGTAATTAAAGGTAAAATTCTCCAATCAATCTTTCTTCTAACTCTAGCACTTTCTTCTTCAGTATAATCTTCATCAATACGCCCTTTTAAAATTGCAAATGCTTTATCACGAATTTCTGTATCATTATCAAAATCATTTTCTAAAGTTTGAACAGTAACAGCAATTGGTTGCTTTTCTAAAGAGATATTGTCAGATTTAGATGTAATACTTTCAGGTTTTTCGATAAACATTTTTGATACAATAGTTTGTCGTGTGGAGAAATAAGAAAAAAAGGAAAAAGTGAGAGATACATTGAAGAGTATAATTGAAATCAAAAAAAAAGAATATAAGTCTTTATTTAAAGCAAAGGAAAATCGAATAATTATTAAAAAAAAAAAAAAAGAATGTCTATAGATCAATAGAGAATAAAAGATAAGGATATTTTTGATGATAAGAAAACACTTTCTAACTAAAAAGTTGCTTATACATTATATATACATTATACTTTATACACTATATACATATCAAGATGTACTATCCCCTTTCAGATCTATATCACGGCTGCTTATCTCATCGGATAAGGATAAGAATAAGGATATAGATAATCGATAATCTTCATAGGTGCCTGGTGCCTACTATTAACTATTGAGGGTTCCATGATTTGTGATCTATGATCTAAATAAGAGATAAACAAAGGTAAGAGATAGATCCACTGTCAATTTTCAGCAATGGTTGTAATTCCTGGAGAATTACGACGCATAAGGAAACATCCGTTTTGGGAGCTTGCGTTGCACTGGAGGAAACGGAAAAACATGTAGCCGCAAATGGCAATTCGTCGGGCGCATGTGCCCAAATAGGCAATTCTGGTTTCTGGTTTTTATAAATGATCAAACTTAGAACAGGCGCCTGTTCAAAGTACTATATATATTCTGCATGTAGACAAGAATAGAAAAAAAATCCATTCCAAAAAGTCGTATGTCACAGCTCATAGTCTTACTTCTTACTTTATTTTATTTTACAAATAAGCAAATATATCTTTGAGAGTTATATACAGTGTTTTGCATAAATATAATCTAAAACTCTCTCCAAAAAAACGAAGACAAAAAGCAAAGCATAAGCAAAATAATAAAAAATAAAACAAATAATATTTCTAAAAGAAAAAAACTTAACCCAATAATGTCTCAATATTTACCTGTTGCAAACGGAATGAAGTCATTTTGGCTTACAGCTGAAAGTGACTTTTCAAGTCATAGATCCACCGAAGAACTTCCAAAAGAGATAGACACTATTATAATTGGTTCAGGTTATTCCGGTGCAACTACTGCTTATTATTTATCACAAGGTGATTTAAAAAATGCTAGTAATATCTTAATGCTTGAAGCAAGAAATATTTGTAGTGGTGCTACTGCAAGAAATGGTGGTCATTTAAAACCAGAATTATATTATGATTATAATTCCTTAAAAAATATTTATGGTGAAAAAGGTGTTGCTGAAATTATGAATTTTGAATATGCACATCTTGAAGCTGTTAAAGAATTAGTTGAAAAGGAAGATATTGATTGTGATTTTGTTCTTTCAAGAGCATGTGATGTTCATTTACATTCAAAATCAGTTGATAAAGCAATTTCAAATTATTATTCTATGACCAAAAATCCTTATTTAAAATATAAAAGAGATGTTCAAATTAAATTTGGTGATCAAGCAAGAATAATTTCTAAAGTTGAAGATTCACCTGTTTGTGTTACATATTCCGCAGGACAACTTTGGCCTTACAAATTAATTATTCATCTTTTGAAACATTGTGTTAAGAAAGGTATGAATTTACAATCTAATACTCCAGTTACAAAAGTTGAAAAACTTAATGATGGTAGATATTTAGTTAAAACCCCAAGAGGTGATATAATTACTAATAAATTGATTTTGGCAACTAATGCATATACTGCATCTGTTGAACCAAAATTTGAAGATAAAATTGTTCCAATTAAAGGTATTTGTAGTCATATTGTTTCTTCTGATCCAACAAAACATACCCCTCATTTAACTAATACGTATGGTATTCGTTTTGGAGAAGCTAATACCGATTATTTGATTAATAGACCTGATGGTAGTGTTGTTGTTGGAGGTGCTAAGAAACATATCTTCCCATATAAAGATGTATTTTACAAAAATGTTGATGATAGTACTTTAATTAAAGGTTCTAAAGAATATTTTGATAATTATATGCAAAAAAGATTTTATACTTGGAAAAATTTTGATTCAAAACCAGATTATGTTTGGAGTGGAATTCTTGGATATAGTGATGATTCATTACCTTATGTTGGTGAACTTCCAGGTGATAAAAACAAATTTATTATTGCAGGTTTTCATGGTCATGGTATGCCTCGTGTATTATTATGCGCTAAAGCGTTAGCTAATTTTATTAAAGGCGATAAAGGTCCAATGGCCATTCCTCAAAGTTTTAAGATTACACCTGAAAGAATGACAGGAACTAAGAATGAAATTCTTAAATCATTAACTATTCCACTTGATGCAAAACTTTAATTTAATTTAATTTTCTTTTATAATTAGTTTCTTTTTTTACAAACATTGATTTTATTTAGACACAATTTTTACTTTAAACATTTTTAATAAACTAAATTTTAACTTGTAATTCTTCCTTTATTTTGGAAAGAAGTCCACCATTTCTTTGCAACCATGATTTACCATTCACTTTTGAACCATCCAATTCTATTTGCTTTTGTATACGCCAAATTAATAATTGTGATTGCAACGGTTGTTTCATAGGATCTATTTCGTTAATAGATAATACCAACCATAATATAAGTCTTCTATTTCTTGATTGACCAAAGTTTCTTAAATTAGGGCTGTTAATATAGATTTTCCCAGGATTTTCTGTTTCATAATATGAAGGATCTTGCATAACATAATTATCAGGATTAGTATATGATCTATCATAAGAAGAATAAATATATGCAATTCGTTGCATCATATACCCATTAGATAATTTATCTAAAAGATTTGAATCAATCACCTTTTTGAACATTGATATGGATTCACTATAATAAATTTCTTCAATATTTCGATTGGAATCATCAGTTAAATTAGAAGCTAAAGTTTGACCTAAATAAAAATATAATTCAGCTGCAATTATAGTCAATCTTAACGTATATGTTATTAAATTACATCTTGATAAGTAAGAATAAAATGATGAATCAAGCATAGGACTTATTACAGTAGATATCATTTTTGGTGTTATTGACTGACTTCCAGCCCCCGATTTACTACTTGCACCAAGTAATAATGAAAATACAGTATATTCTTGTAATGATGATAAATGTGCAAATGCTTTATCATTAATCATATTCTTTTTAATTAATCCATAAGTAGTATATGCATTTTTGTAATCTCCTAACATAAAATACCAATCTGCTAATTTTCTTAAAATCATTTCAGGAGATTGTGCATAATAGTATCCACCTTCACTATTATATGTATCTTTCGAATTATTATTAGTTTCTTTTATATTATCTTCAGAAGATTGATTAGATCCAAATGAAAAAAAATTACTTTTATTACCACCCCATTTCCTTCCACCAAAAATTCTACCTGTTAAACTGGTTCTTGGTACTACTACTTCATCATTCCATTCTTTAATTTTTGTATTCATAAAAATAATCAAATCTTTTGATATAATATCTTGTAATGGTCTTTTCCATAAATTAAATGCTTTATTACTTAATAATAATGATTCAGTAGTTGTATCTTGTGAATTTCTTTTTATATTACAGAATAATGATGGTAATAAAGTTACATTTGTTGTATCTGATTCATTAATTTGATTTGCATTCATATCAATATTTACAATAGTACTTCGTTTACCAGATTTAACTTTTAAATCTTCTTGAATTTTTAATGATTTTTGTAACATTTCTGAATCATCTTGATCTGATAATATAATTATATGTTGTAAAGTTGATGATTTGTCATACCATTGTGGAAGAATTGTTGAATCTAAATTTGATACAAGTTTTTCAATTGTTTCTTTTGAATCATTTCCTGAAATGACAACAAGTTGCATAATAGGATGATTAAAACATTCAAAACTTGACATTTTTTCTGTTGAATTTAATAATGCTATTAGTTTTAAATATATACTATTTTGAAATTTACTAATTATATCATAATCTTTTGAATATAATTTTTCATCAATAGTTGTTGAATTACTTAAACTCTTTATTTTATTATCAATAATTTCCACATATGTTTTTAAATCATTAGAAAATGTATTTAAATCAAAAAATTCTGGTGATGCTTCATTATTGGCATTAATAAATACATTATTTACAAATCTAACACAACCTGAACCTGATAATGTAGTTGGTGAATTGTTTAATGTTGGCGTACAATATATTTCAGTATTATAATTACTTCCAAAAGCAAAAATATTTTCAAAATATGAAAATAAATGTTGAATATTTTCAATTTTACCAAATGAAGTTGCAATTGAATCAGCTAATGTTGAACTAACAACAGAAATCTTTGGTGCATAGGCTGTTAGTAATAGTTGTTGTACATTTGATGACGGAGATCCACACATGTCTGTGGGGAAATTATCTTTTGATATGGATCCATATATCGTGGGTATAGGTAAATCCATTGATATCTATCTATCTATATAAATATATATATTCTTGGAAATGCCAGCAGAATATCCAACCAACCAGTGTTACTTCATCATCAATCAAGTAATTTGTACAACAGGTTTCTGTCTGTCTATTTACTGTCTGTCTATTTTCTATTTTTTATTTTCTATTTTCTACTTTCTCACCGCGGGACAACTATGATCATGAATGTTATTCAATATTGTTGAATATGAACACAATTATATTTTTTATTTTATAAAGAGGGTAGTTATAATGTATAAAGTGTAAATAGAGTAAAGCATGCAGTGATTTAGATAAAAAAAGAAGAAAAAAATAATAATAATGACAAAAAGACCCATCACCAGGGCCTATAAATGTAATAAAAATAAAAAAACCATTCAAAAAATTGTTCGTTCAATAGAAAGAAAATGAACTTCAAAGTAAAAGCATTAAAAAGAGAGAAAAAAATATAGTAATAGTAGTAAAAGATTGGATTAATCCAATCAAATAGTTGCCATGTTAGCAACGTTTTGTGGTGGTACAACATCTTTCATTTTTTCGGCATGTACAACTCTATCTTCACCAGTTAATTTAAGACCTTCTAATTTATCATCTTTGTCATCGTTAAACACATAGTAAATTAGACCAATACCTGATAACAATATCATAGTACCTACTGCTAATGCACAACCAACACCAGTAACTTGACCATCAGTAAAATCATTTACATTTTTTCCATTATTAGTATGAGTTGCTGTAGATGATGATGAAGAAGTAGATGAAGTTTTCGATGATGTAGTTGATGAAGTAAAAGATCCTTCATAAATAAACATTGATGTTGTTCTAATAACAGATTGTGCAATAGCCTTTTCTGAATCAAAATCATTAGCAGTTATAGTATATGGTAACCAATATTCTCCATTCCAAAATGCACTTGAAACCAAACCATAATTAGTTAAATTAAATTTTCCAGTTAACAATAATACTTGAGAATTATAGAAAGATTGTGAATTATCTGAAGATATATTTAATAATGAAATATCTGTAAATTCTGCATTATTCAATTCTAAACCATTTGATAATAAATTCCAATTTGATTCATTAAAATAACCAATATAATCAGATCCCATAACGATTATAATATCATCTAAAGTTTTATTATTTTCTCTTTCATTACCGAATAAGAATTTTTCAACAGGACCTGAAATTTTTGAAGAAAATTGATTATATGATGTTAATGTATTATGATATGTATTATAAATACCAAAATATGTATCATTATCACCAGTTTTAAAATCACCTGCAATTAAAACATTATAATCATTAAAATAATTTAATGATGTAATAATACCAGAGACATTATCAACAGTTCGATCAATCGTTAAAATATCTGAATCATTACCAAATGTACAAATTGAATGACAATCACCAATAGTAAAATTACCAACACCAATAACAGTACCGAATTCTGGATCAATAGTTAAATCAGATATATAACCTGAAAATGAATCATTTAATGTAACTATAGTATCACTATTAATATTATAATAACCTAAACCATTAATATTAGTTGAATGGAAAGTACCTGTATTATTAATAGCAAAAAATAATTGACTTTTATACCACATAAGAGAAGAAATTATTGTATTATCATCAAAATTAAAATTTTCTGATAATTCTGAACTTAAACCATTTTTAATTAAATAGATGTTAGAACCACCAATTATAAATTCATCATTTCCAATATAAATTCCTGAATTAAATTCTCCATTATTTGAAATATTAACAGAATTTAAATCATTATTATTTATTTGAACTATATTATTAGATGCTAAATCATACATTATAATTGAACCTAAAATATATGAATTTTCAAAATAATTATCAATTTCCCAATTTTTATCTTGAGTATCTAATGAGGATGCAATATACATTGCAAAATTAGATGTATTTTGAAAATATTGATCATTTGTAAAATCTATAATATTTGAATTTGAAGTATCATTTGAATTAATGAAAAGATAATCAGTATTATTATAAATAAAACCAGAAATAGAATTAATATTATTTGAATTTAAAATATCAAAAGAATTAAAACTATTATTTGAACTATAATAAATAGCAGAACCATCAAAATTATGAAAATCACCAATAATTAAAAATTCATTTGTTGAACCATAAAGATAAGATATATTACCATTAATAATATTATCATCAATTGAATTTAAATCAGAAATAACTAATTGATCAGTTAAATTTGAAGTTATATTAATATTAGTATTTAAAATTCCATCACCATAATTTGATATAAAATCACCTGCAATAATTAAAGAAGTATCATTTGAGATAACTTGATTAATAGTTGCATTTGAATTTAATTTAGTACCTAATAAATTTATACTTGTATTACCAATTGGATAATCAATAGCTAAACTTGAAAAATTATTTAAAGAATATTCAAAAATACCATTAATTTCAATTATACCTGATTTTTCAATTTCAATATTTTGAGTTATATTACCAGTAATTTCATTTAATTCTAATTGAATATAATCTAATTTAATTGAATTTGCAACAAAATATGTAAAATCATTATTTTCAATTGATGAATGGAAAACCATTTCAACATAAATTGGTAAAGAATCAGATTGTAATTCTAAATTACCAGTATAAATTATATCATATTTTTCATATTGATTATTTTGATAAATAATATTATTTGATAAAATGTTATCAAATGAATCAAATAAAGTTACATTAACAATACCTCTATAGGAACATGAATTATCTAATAAACAACCATTTGTATACATTAAAATTGAATATTCACCAGATACTGGTAAATAAATATTATAACGAATACCATTAGTATTTGATATATCAGAAGTTGAAATATTAGTAATTAAATAAGAATCAATATTATTTTCTAACCAATTAACATTACCAATTGTTTCTGAATTAACCTTAATAATATAATTATCTGAAGTTTGACACAATGAATTTTGTTTATTTAAAGTATCATTTGCATAAACGGTTATACCTTGATTATATAATTCAATACCTAATAATTCTGAATATGAACCATAAAATTGCATAATTTGAATTGTAAAAGAAGTTACATCAATTGAATTAACAAAACCAAAATCTTGGAAAGTATCAGTCATTTGTAAAATTGTTTGATTATTATTAATAAAAGTATAATAATCATTATTTGTAATATTTGAATTTGATAAAGAAGATTTTAAAGTTGATAATAAAGATAAAGGACAAAATGCATCACAATATTTAATTTGAAAATCTAAAGGATCAATATAACTCATATTCATTATACCATTTGCCGGATAAGTTATAATTCTAAAAGTATTAACGGCATTAATATCAGAATTTGAATTATATAATCTAATTTTTGAAGGAATTATTTCATTTTGTAAAATTACTGACCAAGAACCAGTTGAATCATTTGGTAAAATCCAACCATTACCTTGATTTGTTGGACAAATTATATTTTCGTAATTTTTACCAGAAGTTACAGAAATTTCATTTGAATTTAAATTAATTTTTTGAGAAATATCAGTAATTGAAGTTGAATTTCTAATTATTGTTGTATTTGATTCTGTTGAATTATAAGTTATATTAAGTAAATCAGGATAACCAATTGAATAAAATGAACCTGAAAATATAATTGAATCTGAATTATCAAAATATGAAATTGAATTTATAATACTATTTTCATTAAAACCACCAAATGGTAAAGAAGATAAAAATGAAGATTTTAAATCATATTGAATAATACCAAAAGTATTATTAAAAGATAAAGAACCACCTATATAAATTAATTCATCAATATCATCATAATAAATTGTATTTATAATACCATTTACATTATTTTCCCAATCATTTAATTTTGTAAAAGTTGGATTTGAATTTGTAAGATTAAAAATATAAGGTATATTATTAATTACCATTATAGTTGAAGAATCATCAATAACTTGCCATAATGAAGGTATTCCATGTAAATCATCAGAACTATTATTATTAAGAATAGAAATTGAATCATTTGAATTTGAGAGTTGATAAAAATTAAGAGACTTTGAAGATGATGTAATATTATAACTGTTTAAAGAATTATATTGAGAAATTGCATTAAAATCTCCTAATATTATTATATCTTCATCTAATTGTATATTTTGTAATTCATTATTTGCATGAATGGAAGATGTTATCAACAATAGTTGCAAGAGATAATGTTGGAAATGCCTTATTGTTATCATTTGATTGATAATTAATTATTTAAATGTCTATGAAAAGTTTTGTTATTAGTATAAGTTGTGAAATTTGATGTTATTAATAAGAGTGAAAGAAAGAAAGAAAGTAAGAAAGAAGGAAAATAGTTCATCAATGATTCTACAATTCTATAGTTCTGTGAGTCTATAAGTCTATAATAGCAGAACCAGCAGCAGCAGGACAGAACAAACAGAGCAAGAGGATAGTATAACATGTATAACCAGTAACCACGAAGAAGTAACAACATACAAACGCGGTTGGTGTGGAAACTGACTGAAACGTGAAATGTCAACAGAACAACACCAGCCACCCGGCACCAGCCACCGACGCAATTACCCGCCACCCAAACACAGTCACGTGACGGTCACGTGCGGGTCACGTGACGGCTGCTGATTGCAACAATTTTCAAACATCAATAATAGACAATAGACAATAGAAATAGAAATGGAAATAGATACTGCTATCATCATTATTGTCATCATTATCATCACTATAGCAATCACCACCATCATGAACACAGATGTTATAGACTCTTCTCTTTCTATCCAAAAACAAGAGCTTGAATCCCTACTTACAATCTATCCAGAACTCGAAATAAATGATGATTTTAATATATGTAAAATTTCTATACCTATAGTACTTGAGAATGATATTACTTTAATATTAAATAATGATGGCGCTGATGAATCATCTAAATACTCCACATCAATAAATCATTTACCAGATATTCATTTAACTATAAAATTACCTTTAAATTATCCAATTAATGAACCACCAATTGTAATTTTAAATAATATTGAATCTTGGTTACCAAATTCAGTTAAATTGAAAATTTTAAATGATTTAAATTTAATTTGGGAAACTTTCCATGATTCAATAATTTATAATTATATTGATTATATTAAATCAAATAGTGAAATTGGATTTGGAATTTCAAATAATTTAATGATTAATAATTTAAATTTTAATTATCTTAAAAATGAAAATGATTTACAAATTTTAAAAAAATTTAATAATACTTATTTTAATTGTGAAATTTGTCAATCTAATTATAAAGGTTTTAATATAATTAAATTTCCAAATTGTAATGATACATTTTGTAAATTTTGTTTAAAAAATTATTTTTCACATATAATTAATAATGGTGAAATTGAAAATATTCATTGTCCAAGTTTTAATTGTACAAAAATTTTTCAAAATAAAAAAAAGAAATTAATTAATGAAATTGAAAATAATTTAATAACTGATTTTAATAAATTTAATCAAGATTTTTTTAAATTACCAATTGAAAAATCAATTATGTTAAAAATATTTAAAAATGAAAATGAAAATGAAGGTGAGAACGATGAAAACATCAAATTAATTGAAAAATTTGAAATATTATTTAATAAAGAAAAAATGGAACAATATAAAATATTTTTCCCAAATAGAATATCAGAATGTCCAAGAAATATGTGTTCAACAACTTTTATTAAATTAAATCCAAATTCAAAACTTTCAATTTGTACAAAATGTAAATTTGCATTTTGTAATGATTGTTTCCATTCTTGGCATGGATATATTAATCCATGTTCAATTTTTTTAAAAAAAATACCAATTTCAATTATATTAGAATTTTTAAATCATAATGGTAATGAATCAATTAATAAACAATCAATTGAAGATAAAAGGGTAATTTCAAATATTAATTTTAAATATGGTCGTAAAATTGTTGAATTATCAGTTAATGATTATATTGCAGAATCACTTTTTAATGAATTAATTAAATCTGGTAATGCAAATATAATTAAATGTCCAAATTGTTTAACATTTATTCAAAAATCAGATGGTTGTAATAAAATGACATGTTTAAAATGTAAAGTATTTTTTTGTAATTTATGTGGTGATAGATTAGATAGAAATGATCCTTATGATCATTATAATAATCCAATGAATAGTTGTTTTGGTAAACTTTTCCAAGGTATGGTTGTTGATGGTGAAATTGTATAGCATGGTATACTTTATGATTTATATTTATATGGGGGAACGGATTGATTTTTTATTTTGTTTATTTTATTTGATTTATTTTTTTCTCGAATTTCCTGTGTGAAACGGGGAAGGTTGGTATTTGAATTTGATAACTGATACTAGATGAATGGTTGATTAACAAACAAACAAACAAACAAACCGGAGTAGACTGTTATACCAATACCGATACACATGAAACCAGTATCTCGAAGAAGGAAACATTTTATTGATTATTGTTTCACAAAAGGATATGCATTTTTAAACAATTCAAATATCAATGAATTAAATGATAATTCAATTAAAGATGAAAATATTAAACAGAAATTTGAAGATATCAAGAATAAGAACAACAACAACAATAATAATAATAAATCATTATCATTAAGGAAAATTGCAATTAATTTTAACATACTTTCAAAAAAATTTAGAAATTTATCAAATATTTTAATATTTATTTCAAATATAATAAATTGGGAAAGGGATGATAAAACATTATCATTTTTATTTTTATTTACTTGGTCATGTTTAAATCCACATTTCTTTTTGTTATATCCAATTATTTATATGATTAATTATATTTTATATAAATATTTAATTAAACATCCAATAATTGAAAAGCCAAGTATGTATATTAATAAGAATAATAAGAATAAATATAATAAATTATTATTATTAAATTATTGGGATGATGGATTAGGTCCAAGATTAAAATCAACTAATTCAAATCATATTCATGGTATATTTGGATTTCTTTGGAATGAAAATATTGATAATAATGATAATAAGTATGAAGAAGATAATGATAATTATGATGATATATATAGAGAAGAAAATGTCAATGAATATGTTGAACAATTAGATTTTAATGATATTGATAAAGTTTTAGAAATTATTGATGACAATATACATAAAGATAAAACCGATAATGAAGAAGAAAAAGAAAAAGGCGAAGAAACTAATTATAATAATTTTATAATGAAAACATTATTTGATATTCAAATTCAAACAAGTGAAATAATTGAACATTTAAATAATATTGAAATTGGAATTTCAGAAAATTGTGATTTTATTGATGAAAAAGAATCTACATTATTAATATTTAAATTATCAATATTAATATTTATTGGATGCTTTTTAGGTAATTATATTCCATGGAAATTTATTATTATAATTAGTATTTGGATTAGTATTTGTATGAATCATCCAAATAGGAAAGAGTTTTTCAAGAATTTAATTGACTCATCTACAGCTACACCAACACCAACACCAAGATCAACACCAACATCTCATAATATTGATAAAAAATCGAATCATAATAGTAATGATTATGTTATTATAAATGAACCTGTTTTTGCTCGGGAAGTTCAAATATTTGAGTTAGAACAACAAGATATAATGAAAAGCAACAAATATATAAACTTAGGATTTACCAATAGTTTATTCAATATAAGTGAAGAAATTCGACTACAAAGAAGGAAACCTGAATGTGTTGATAATATACTAAGTATTGCACCACCAGTTAGAAGATACGAGGAAGAATATGATGTTGTTGATTATGATGATAATAGTAGCAGCAAGCAGCTACATGGGCCAAGTTGGGATTTCATCCACGGAGAAGACTGGGAACTGTGCAGAGACAGCGGGTGGCTTGGCGGGTTGCCGTGCTGCAGAGAGCTCCGAACCACGAAGTCAGCATTTGCGAAAGACGGTTGGATCTATGATGTCACTGGGGAGTTCCGGAGGAGAAAATGGACCCGGAAAATTGTCCAGCACGGGTAGTCCACGATGGCCCACGGTTTGGCCCACGGCCAGTTGCTGATTCTACGTGCACGAGTTCTCCCGAGAGGAGATGGCTGTCTGCGATCGTCCTGTTTCCAGCTACTTTCACTTATTTAGATTTTCAAACCCCTTTTAACTGTCATGCTGTTGACTGCATGAGATTTAAATCTTAAACCGAACAGAATGAAGGAAATGAATGAAGTATTCGATCTTAAAATTGATTAATTGATTGCAAATTTAATTAATTAATTAATTAATTAATGCAGTTTAACGCAATTTTACTGAATTTGATTCAATTTAAAATTTAAAGTAACTCAAACAATAGAATACTAATGTTTTCCAATAATTTACTAATGTTTGACACAATTGTAACACACCTGATAAAATTGCTATACATAGCAAACAGAGACTGATTTATTATAATATTAAACCAGGTATAGATCAAGTATTGGGTTATCAGAATATCAAATTCAAATCAATTAATTTATCAAATTAATCAAATAAATTGTTTAATATTGATCATAACGGCAATCTTCTTTTCTATATATATATATATATATATGTACTTTTCGGGTTGTAAATCGATGTTTCTTCATTTCTCATTCATTTCTTGATCTATTTGGTATCCATATCTAGCCGAATTTATAGATTTCGTAGATTTTACAGATCTCTTAATCCAGGATCATGGGCTTATAGGACTCTCAATACGTGAGACCATTAAAATATAAGGCGAAGATCAAAATTGAAATTAGGGCCCTGGATATTTGTTTAGACTTTAGACAGACGCCATTAGTCTATTGATGGTAACATTATAATTTATAATATCACCATTTACATTAAGTTAATAAATTATCAATACTATATAGATCATATAATTATTTTATTTAATTTAATACGGTTTGTGTCAGAACCAGTGCCACATAGAGGTGCATGCAGGTATATGATTAATAGATCGGTCTCTCGGGAATAGGCTTATTGGTTATATCGTGCTCATCTTGGGTGATACCAGATGAGTCACGTGCTACTGCGCAGTACATGTGGCGTAGTATTCAGAAGTAGCTAGCTGAATCTATGTCGAGTGGACGACAGGAGCTGGCCAGT
>JAJMEW010000202.1:0-85932 GCA_030574395.1 Pichia californica
AGTAACTAAGTAAATGATAAGGAAAGAAAAAAAGATATATACAAATCAACTTTATGGTGAAAAGATAAAATTAGAGAACAAGTGAAAAATGAGAAAAAAAGAATAGATAGAGACATAAAGACAAAATGTGAAACATAAATTAAAAAATACAGAATAAATAAATCATTCTTGACCAAACCCAATAGTGTTTTCAACTGCGATAGTTAATTTCTTTTTCAATGAATCATAATCCTTGTAAGGTGGCAGATCAACCCTGTTAAAACAAGTATGAGATTTTGGTAATTGATCGATTTCACCAGCTTTTTCAATTGTAAACCTTCTTGGACCATCAGAACCTTGCAAATCTTTGAAACCATTAACAGGGATTCTAGATGTACCTGTAGTGAATTGTAACAACCTTGCACGTTGTTCACTCTCCCATTCTCCAATTGCTTTCCAAAACCATTGTATAACTTCATCACTTTCTTGATATCCTCTATAATCTGTATGCTTTTTCCAATCTTCAATATCTATTTCAGCTAAACCACCAATTAATAATTCTAATTCACGTTCATCAAACACTTGAACTAATTCTTGTGGAATCAATTCATTAAAACCTTCCATAAAAGAACGGAATTGTCCTTCAACTGGTTTTGAAATAATCCATTCTGTTTTTAATTCAACAAATTCACGTTTATTTTCATTTGTAACTTCAATGTTTCTTCCATTTGGTCTTAAATCGATTGTTACCTTTTCACCGAATCTATCTTCTTCTACACTAAATGTTTCGTATAAAATATCTGTAATATCATTTTCTAACATCCAGCACAGAGATTTATACATTTCAGAATCAACAGATTCTAAATCTTGTAATACAATCTTCTTTCTTAACATCATTTTGTACATTGCACCAACAAAGAAAGCATCTAAGAATCTACGATGGAAGACAGCTAAACCGACAACTCTACCAACAAATTTGAAATAATTTAAATGTTCAGGATTAATATTAGAATTTGGATTAATTTGTAAAGTATAATTATCACTTGAAGCATATTTAAATAA
This sequence comes from Pichia californica, assembly GCA_030574395.1. Classification (NCBI taxonomy): domain Eukaryota; kingdom Fungi; phylum Ascomycota; class Pichiomycetes; order Pichiales; family Pichiaceae; genus Pichia; species Pichia californica. The sequence continues at coordinate 1,042 of JAJMEW010000202.1, forward strand.
ACCATAAGCAGGATTAAAAACTTCATGAGATAATTGTTGGAAAAATTCTCTTGAAACTCCACCATAATCTAAACCTTCTTCACCTTCAAATTTAATCATTAATCTCTTTTTCAAATCTTCAGGAGTTTGTCTCATAACTTCTCTAAATGAATCTTCTAATAAACAATCTCTTCTAACTTTAATATGACATTGACCTGGTAAAATTCTAAGAGCAGGCTGAGATCTAAAATAAACTAATTTTCTTCTAAAATCACGTTTATATTGTGGAACATTTTGATCTAAAGAAGAAGGTAATCTTGGATCATCCCAAGTAGTTGTTTTAGTATTATGATCAACAAAATAAACTCTTGATGTATTAGCAAGTCTCATCTCCCAACCACTTGGTAATGGACCCATTGCAGATAATCTTTGTGCATTATATCCTGAATTAGCACCAAAACTTTTAACAAATTGTTGTCTTCTTGGATCAACCCAAGTAGTTGTTCTTGTGTTATGATCAACATAGTATGGTCTACCTTCTGGAGTAAATCTTTGTTCCCAACCAGGTGGTAATTCACCTAAACCAGGTACAGTTTGACCAGTAGCTTCTAATGTTGAAGCTTCTTCATTAGTTATACTTTGTCCAGGAATAGTTCCTGAAACTGTGGCTGATGGTAATGGTGTAGAATTTGATGTTGAAGATGATGCAATATTAGATGGAGTTGAAGTTGAAGTTTGTTTTGAAATTTCTGTTGAATCTAATGTTGGTCTTTTCCAAGTTGTAGTTCTAGTATTATGGTCGACATAATATGTTCTACCAAAATTATCTGTTCTTCTTTCCCATCCAGGAGGTAATTTTCCTAATTGATCTTCAAATGAAGAAAATTGTTTTGCAGATGAAGTTGAAGAATTAGAGTTAGCTGCAATTCCAGGAAACTGATTATTTGAAACCGAAGTAGTATTGTTTGAATCTGAAACAGATGAATTTCTTGCAAAATTAGTTGGATCTCTTGGATCATTTCTTGAATTATTTTTATGAGAGATTGTTATTACTAATTTACCAGAAACAGGTAAAGTAGAATTTGATTTTTTTAATTCTTCAGCAACAGTTTGTTCACTTGAAGGATCACTAAAATTGATATAATCTCCAATTCTAATATTTATAACACCAAGAAAACCTTGATCCTTCTTTTTAAATTTTCTTTGATCAAATACTTGTATAATTAAAACTGAATTTTCAGTAACGCTAAAATCAAAAGATTGATCCCAATGAGGTGATGATGTTCTTTTTGCAGTTTCTGTTGTTTGAGTTTGAGAACCATCAACAGTTAAAACAGCAAAAGGATCAGGTGATTTGAAAATTTCTCTTTTGTATAACCCATCAGCAGATAAAACCTTTACTGTAATTTTTGAACGTTGTGCAGACATTGTAAATAATTAATTGAGTGACTATTAATTTTAACTATGAAATTATTAATTTTTTTAATTGAATTGAGACGATAGAAAGATATTAGTAATATAGTTCTGTTATAAAAAGAATTTTATTTTATTTTATTTTTATTTATTTCCTCTGTTTTTCGCAAATTTTATGTATATTAAGTAATACACTATCAGATAAAGTATTGAGTTTAATGATAGAGGTTAAAAACACTTGCCGGTACTATATATGAATTAAAATTAAATATATTGAGTCACAGTTTGTTAATCAGTGTGAAGAGAAGGGGGTTGATGTGTATAGCCTGGGATGGGACAAAAAATAGCGTGTTAATGCTATGCTATACTTGAAAGAGTATATAGCTGATGTAAAAGATTGGCTGAGGAAGAGGAGTTGTTGTAGATGTTGAAAAGGAGAAGTTTGGAAGTAACTGCAGATGGCAAACCAGGGATAAACGTCTCAGAACAGGAAATGACTGTGTCTAAATGTCTTGTAGATGAATTATGTTTCTTTTGCCTACACCCACACTACACACTGTTGCTGTTTACATTGTCTACTTTACGGCTCACCGAATGGTCGGACTGAGGCGGGTGCACGGGTGTGGAAAGCCCACAAAGATTGCGTCGAGCGACGCAGCTTTTTCTATTTTTATTTTCTCATTTGTTTTATTTTTCTCTCAATTACGCCTCACGCCTCACAATTCCCAATCGGGAAATTTCTAGGATTAGCCACCCCGAAGAAAAAAGCTCCGTCGGCAAGGTGGCTTGTCTGCAGTTTTCAATAGGAACTATATTTTGCTGATACCATCAAACACCCCATTTCCCTATTGTTCTCTGAACCCATCTTACTTTTAGTTGCTGGGTTTTTCGTCGAGGTTCTTTTCGCTATTTTAGTTAATTTGTTAACTTATTCCTTTTATAAATCCCTTTCACTATCCCTTTAGTTGACAGCACTCGAAAAATATAGCCATCTATTATTCGACATTCATTTCTTTTTCACTTTTTATAGCTGTTGTGGTTAACTTCAACTTTTTCGTTTCTCCTTTTATATCTTTTTATAACTTTTTATATATCTTTGACAGTTAATCTGTTATGAATTAGATTATTAGACTACTTTATTTACACAATTATACAAAAAAGGTTTATATATTATATTATTTATACCGTTTTTTACATAATTCAAACTAATCCAAATATTACAAAACCAACTTTTATTCATTCTTTTATATAATATAATATAATATAATAATTTTTTTTCAATCAAACTTTTTACAACTAATTCACTAAATTATGTCTTCACCAAAAAAATTACAATCAAACTATTGGAAAATTAGCCATCAATATGATGATTTTTCAACTTTTCATATCCCAACAAACACATCGTTATCGAAAGATCATGATACAATTGCTGTTGGTTCAAATCATTCAGCTGAAAATCTTAAAATTTATCAGTTATCAACAAATTCTTTAATTCATTTAGCTTCAATCACATTACCTGATATCCAATCTTTAAAATTTCTTAAACCAGTATCTCCACCACCTCATGATTTTAAATTTTTAATAACTGGTCATTCAAATGGTATAGCTCATTTATCAGCTATACCACTTTCTGATAATTCTATCTTTCAAAATGCAGAAATAATAAAACGTTTAAATCATAAAAAACATATAAAACAAAATTCAAATAATAAACCTTTTTATAATAATAATAATATTTTATCAACAACAATTTCATCAATTGAACTTACAACTTCATCATGGTCATCAATTCCTTTAAATTCTTTAGTATCTGTATATGATAATTATATCTTCTTATGGGATACAAGTAGATCAAGAGCTCCTTTATCAATTACTCGCACTAATGGTACGACAAGTGTTTCTTTAAATAATAATATGGATTCTGTTGCTGCAATTGTTGGTGATTATGGCTTATCACTTTTAGATTTAAGAATTGGAAAACATAAAGATAAATCATCACTTTATTTACCACCAAAACTGCCAACTTCAAGAATATCATCTGATTCTTCATTAAATAATTATTCTTCAAATTTAAAATATAAACGTCGTTGTAATGGATTTACATCTGCTCAATGGTGTGAAACAAATTGTAATTATATTACTACTGTTCAAAGTGATATTGTTTATATTTGGGATATTCGTAAAATGGAACCATTTTCAAAATTATCTGGATTTTCAGATTCTGTTACTCAGGTAAAATGGAAAGGTGATACTATATGGACAGGTGATAAAGATGGTAATTTGATTAATTGGAATGTGAAAAATGTACAAAATTTAGAAAATATGAATTGTACAATATCAAGTAATTCAGATGCAGTTTCTATATTGAGTGACAGCTACAACAACTCTACAAACTCCACCAACTACAACTACAACAACAACAACAACAACAACAGCCACAATAATAATAATAATAAAAGCTATAATATTCCATGTGGGAATAGTACTAAAGTTTCAAATAGTAAAATTATTTCAATGGAGTTAGATCCTAATTCAGATGGTATAATATGTCTTGATAGTGTATTTTTAAGTACACATGAATTAGAAAATAGTTTAGAAACGTATCCAAGAGTTGTAGAAAAAGTTTTATCAACTTATTCAAATAAAGAAATTGATTCTCATATACTACCAGATAAAACGGAATCAACCGATTCTTATTCATTACAACATTCAAATTTCACGACTCAAATATTCGATTCTCCATCTAGTTCGAGGAAAACTAGTAACGAATCATGTTCACCAACAACTCAAACATTTCAGCTAAACGAAGAAGGAAAAAATAATGTTAGTGGTGATTATTTGGAATTTTTTCAAAAGGAAATTGATGAAATGATTGATACTATTGATCATATCAATTTTAAACATACAATTCATTCTTGAAATAAGTATACACATTTCGCCCTTCGTCCCCCCTTTTTTTATTACTCTATAATTCATTTATTCTTTTTTTTTTCTTAAATACGTACGCAAAACAATAATAAAACAGCAAAAACAATAAACTAAAAAAAGGTTAACATAAAATATAGTATACATCATTAAAATCGTATCATATAAGTAAAATATGGAATAATCACTAAATAATTCATCCATGCATCAATGATATCCATGGACTCTGGTTTTCGTATTCTTGAACTAAATAAGTTTCTTTATTTGAATCTAACCAAAATAGAATGATTTCTAAATAAACCTTACTTGTTTTAATTGTTGATGAATCCACATTATTCATAACAAGGATATTAGGAAATACAGATAATAATCTTAATAAAAATATTGCTGGATAAATATCATACAAATGAGATATCTCTTCTTGATTAAGTAAATCACTATATTGAGGTCTTTCATATCTGTATAATAAAAGTGTTCCAACACATTGATCAAAATATATTTTAATCGAATTTGTAATTTCTAAAAATATATCAATATCATTTTCTGATTTATTATGATCATTAAATTCAATTTGAAGATACTCGCTAAAATCATCTAATACTTGTGATACTGTACATTTCCCTGGTAATGATATCAGTTTATTATTTTTTGTTATATTCTCCCAATCATCGACAAGTATTATTTTCAATGAGTCGGGTACTAATGATTGAATTTCATAATGTGTAAACCCATTCTTTGATTCGTAACGACTCACATCACTATTTGATTGTAAGACAGTACTATTACCACTATTACTACTACTACTACTATTATTATTTTGCTTTTTTCGTGATGATCCTTCATTTGACCTTCCGTTTACCTGTGTATTTTTCATAGTAGAATTTTTATTTTCATTAACATCGTCTACACCTTTCCGTTTAAGACTCTTTGCACCATTATTATTTATTAATGTAATAATATTTTCATTTCCATTTTTTGAAGAATTACCATTTTCAGTCTTTATTTTACCATTTTTGGATGGTAATTTAATTGTTAAAGACATTTTCTTCTTTTCTTTCATCTTTTCATCAGCTTTCCTCTTTTCATCAGCTTTCCTCTTTGCTTCAGCAGCTTCAATAGCTTCCTGATGTAACCTTTCTTCTTCATGAGCTTGAAAAATTAAATCTTCCTTTAACATGATATTTTCATTGTTAATTTCAAGTATACGTGATGGCAACACCCATTCATCCCATTTAGAGTTCCATCCATTATAATGCACCATATAGCAAACTTCAGATAAAAATTTTTGTGGAAATTTCTTATTAGGACTTGAAAATGTATGATCTTTTTTCTTTTCATCATAAGAATCTACCTTCTGTGTTACCGGATCAAAAGTTTTCATTACTTTAGCATCGTATAGCATCTTTCCCTGATAAACCAACACCTTCTCCGAGGAGTGGAATACCTTGGCCTTCTCTCCCATAGCAGTCGTCGTGGTGATGCCAGGATAAGTGTGTTTTCCCGTGTTGCAAACCCGTCCGATCTGAGCACCTGTATGTAACATATACGTAACCTCAGTTGTGTGTCCTTCATCCAAGCTTCAACTGCTCTCTTTCTTTGAATGGCTTCTTCTCTCACGCGCTGCCTGCCTGTTTGTTTGTTTGTTTGCACTTTGCACGTTAAAGCTGGGGAACGTGGAACGGGGGAACGTTTGACGTTTCATATTAAGGTATTAGTGTTTGATAATAACTTACACATAGAAAGAAAGAAACTGCTGTTTTACAGTCTCTCTCTCTGCTCTTGTCATCATCTCAGAAACGCTTTAAATATATATATACATACATCCATTTATGAATACTGCTGGAGAAAAAAGACTACCGGCTCTCCCGTTAGGGTCAAAAGAAGATTTAGATTTAGATCAGCAAATGTCCAATACAACCTTTTTAAGATCGATTAGTAATTATAATATAAAACCTCAAACACTGGCAGCATCAGAAACATCCAGTCGTCCAAAATTGCCTAATTCTTTGACGGATCCTACTCATGAAGGAATATCAGCTAGAAGAGCATGTCCAAACTTAACTTTAAATTTGCATTCTACAACGACAACATCTTTTGGTAATAATAATAATAATAACACTAACATTAACTATCCAATGACGAGTCCTGCACAATTTTCAGCAAGTTCTACAGAAGATTGTAATTATTATTTTTTAAATGAAGATATTAGTGACTCTTCATCAACACCTTTAAATAATTCAGTAAATGAATTATCAACTCATGAAAAGATGAAACCTCCAATGTTATCATTAAATAATGCTAAAAATTTTAAAAAAAATATAATAATAAATCAACAAACACCAACTAATTTAATGTCTACTAGACAAATAAATAATAATATTAATAATATTAATGAATCATCCAAGAAGATTGAAATAAAATCTTTAAATCGAAGGAATTTTAAACAGCTTAGTTTAGAACCAATTATAACATTATCAGATTTAAATACTCCAATAAATAATAACAGTACTAATGATATTACATCCAATTCATCAATATCTCATATAGATATTAAAGATCCTGAACGAAGAATTGATGCTAATGAATTGATTGAAAATATTAAAAATTTAGAATTAGGTTTAGAATATCAAATGCCAATAAATGCAGATGAATTAGTTGCACTTAAGAAATTAGGTTCAGGACAATCTGGTACAGTTTCAAAAGTTTTACATTTACCAACTCAAAAGACAATGGCTCGTAAGATTGTTCATTTAGAAGCAAAAGAAGTTGTTCAATCACAAATAATGAGAGAATTAAGAATTATGCATGAATGTGATTCGCCATTTATTATTGAATTTTATGGTACATTTTTAAACGAAGGTAATGTGGTAATATGTATGGAATATGCAGATTGTGGATCTTTGGCTCATGTATTTAAATTAACTGGACCATTCCCAGAATTTATGTTAAAACATGTTGCATATTCAGTATTATCTGGTTTAATATATTTATATGATCAACATCGAATTATTCATAGAGATGTTAAGCCATCAAATGTTTTATTAACTTCAAAAGGTAAAATAAAATTATGTGATTTTGGTGTTTCAAGAGAATTAATTAATTCAATGGCAGATACTTTTGTTGGTACATCAACTTATATGTCACCAGAGAGAATTCAAGGTGGTGTTTATTCTGTAAAGGGTGATGTATGGTCTTTAGGTATAATGTTATATGAATTAGCATCCGGAAAATTAGCATTTAGTAATGATAATAACTCAGGCCCTGTTTCAATCTTAGAACTTTTGCAAAGAATTGTTAATGAACAACCACCAAGTTTACCGGTAAAAGATGGATTTAGTGAAGAACTTTCAAGTTTTGTTTCTTTATGTTTGAGAAAGGAAAGTCAAAGACCGAGCCCGTCAGAAATGATGAATCATCCTTTCTTATCCGATTTCTTAGATGATGATGGTATAAGGATAAGTCCAAAATATCGTGGTAATATTCGTAAATGGTCAAAAAATGTCAGACGTGTACAAAAGGGTAAGCCTATGAAAGAATAGAACAACCACAACAACTAATACTTGCCTCATTTTTACAGATTTCATGTATAAATAATTAAATTGTACAAAAAGAACGATTTAGAAAAAAGAAAAATAAATAAATAAATTATATCCTTAAAATATCAGCAACTAAATATAAACTACCACAAACAACAATTTTTGTATTTGGCATTATTTTAGATAATTCGTATGCTTTTAAAACTGCATCTCTGCAATTCCTTATAGTGTAAATTTCTTTATGTGGGATAGATTGTGATTTTACTTCATCCTTTAATAGATCAACATTGCTAGGCCTAATCCATGGCATTCCTTCAATATTGTCATTAAACTGTGTGAATATAATAATATCTTTTGATGTAATAATTGGATTGAATAATGATGCCAAATTTTTACCTTCAGTAATTGCAATAATGAAAATAAAATTATTTTCTGTTCTTAAAGTGTTTAAATATTTCCCTAATTCAATAGATGCTTGTGTATTATGTGCACCATCAAGTAAAATTTCTACTTTATCTTTAAATTCCGGTAATTTTAATTTATAATTTTGTAATCGACCTGGCCAAACAGTACTTTCTACACCATTTTTCATTGTTTCTTTAGTAATTTTTTCACTTTTAATAAGAGACACCATTTTTAATGCTACTGCTAAATTATCATACTGATAATCTCCTAATAATTTAGATTTAATAGAAAAATCTTCTTCTCTTTTGGCTATATTCAAAGTACAACTAATTTCTTCTGCCTCTTTTTCAGCAACTTCAATAGTATCCTTTTCATTAGATCCATCAATTACAGCTGGAACATTTCTTTTAAAAATGCCAACTTTTTGATATGCAATTTCAGATAATGTTTTCCCTAATAAATTTTGATGATCAAGTCCAACTTTTGTTATTCCTACCACTATTGTCCTTTCTGCAGGTACAACATTTGTTGCATCTAATCTCCCCCCAACACCAACTTCAAGAACAGCAATAGAAACTTGTGATTCAGCAAATATTTGAAATGCAGTACATGTTAATAATTCAAATTCGGTACAACCAATATTATATTTAATATCTGTATCAATAATATATTTTTTACATTTTTCATATAATTTTAAAGAAACAGGCATATTATCAATTTGAATAGAATCCCGTGGTGTGATTAGATGTGGAGAATTAAAACGACCATTGCTTATTCCAGATGCTGAAAGAATATGTGAAATATATGAACATACAGATCCTTTACCATTTGTTCCTGCAACATGTATAAATTGAGGTTTATAATGTGGATTTCCAAGAACAGTTAATAATTTCTGTATTCTATGGAGTTGTAAATCTAAAGGCATTGATTATGTTGCTCTTCAAAGAATGCATTATATAATAACTAAAAACTATGGACTAAAACCGTAACTAAATCTACAAAAGAGAGCTGACATCAGTTATTGTGAGGAACCCGGGCAAAGTATAAGCCCTGGATTAGGTAATCGTCTAGAGTTATGCGAGTAATTATGAAAATTGAAAATTCGCATACTAGATATTAACACTGTCAACATTATTGTTTTTTAATGTATATCTATTCGTTAATTTACGTTGACATATGTTTGGTAATTTTCCAAAATTAATTTGAAATTTTAGTCAATTACAATCATATCTATCTACAGTTTTATAATAAAGGAAATATATATTAACCAACTTCCAAATTAATGAACAAATTTATACTTTGTTGGAATTGGTTGAGAACCATTTGATTCACCCCTGACAAAACTTTTAACGGCTTCACCCCACTCGATTCTTCTTTTGTAAACACCAAACTCACCGGTCATCCCATCAATAGCATCACAAAATATATTTTTTTGTTCTTCAGTTAATTCACTTCTTAATTCCATTAATGAAGTAACGTATGTCCTTATAAACATTAAGTCTCCACCAGTTTCAGGTAGTCTTGTAAAACATTGTTTTTCAACTCTAAAAAAGCACTTATTAAAATCTAAATCATTAGGAGCTAAGGGGTGAATTTTTATCATATCTTCCATAGTTGCATGTGATTGAGATCCTGATGGAGCACATAAGTTTGTATGAGTTTGAAAAGACCAATTGTTACGTACAACAAATTCGTATTTTTTTAATCTAGCAAAGAATTTATTCATTGAAAATTGTAATTTTTCAACATAACCAGGAACAGGACCATGTACTTTAGTCAATGGCATGTTAAGTTTTTCAATTGGGTTAAAACCAGATGGATGTAATGAAACAGCAGCTCTAAGAACGTATTCATCATATTCTTTCTCCTCCGAGTTTTTGATCATTATAAGGAAATCTTCCTCAATATTATGTGTGATATTTCTACAAAGTTCAACCTCTGTTAATCCAATTGGATTATATGGAAATTTTTTGTCAAAAATTTTATTGTAGAACAAAGTACCGTTATCAGTTAATTCAAAATATTGTGGATATCTTTTTATTAAAAAATTGAAAACAAACAAATAAAGCTCTCGAACAGCAGAGAAACATGATTCATGAATACCATATAACTTTGTTTCATCAAATAATTTTAATCTTAGATCAATTCTTTCGACATAATCATCTTCTAATACAATAATATCATTTGGATCTAATTTTCTAATTGCCAAATTCATTTTGTATGGACCTTTCTTAAATGGCCTGTACGGATATGGTTTTGTTTCTTGCCATTTAAATTCATTTCCTATAGGAACTATCACCGGCTCAGTGAGCTTGTCTTTTTCTTTTGTAGATACTACAGTCTTTTTTTTGTCCAAAAAGGTATAAACTGAGTAAATAATGATTAGTGCTAATGGAATAGTAAGATATAATGACATTTTTGGTCAATTAAAGTATTTTGATTCTAAAATTATTAATTTAACTAAAAATACAACATCTATATATATATCAAGTACTGATTTATGAACTTATTTCTACACTCTTTTATAGTTGGGGAGTGCAAGTTGCAAGACTCGATAAGTTTCAATAAATCACCACTATCGGTTATTATATTTTTTGATAAGGAAAGCGGAAAGCTTATCTTTTTCGATGTGAACGCTCCGGACAACCTCGGGCAATTTTACTGTGTGCAACTTTTAACTTAAAGCATTTATACAAGGGTTGAGACAGTGACAGTTGAAATGTTGAAGATAAAAGCGGAAAATGCTATATTTGGCGTTCTGTAAACTGTTTAATGGTGTATATATATATCAGTTGTCAGTTATCAGTTATCAGTTAGGAGTTAGGAGACAACAAGCAAAATAATCCATCACCTACTCCAGCTACTTTCACAATTATCTACTTGAAGTCGATTAAATATTAGCAATTGATGATTGATCATTGAATTACTTCCCATACCCCAGAGTAGAGATCAGATACAAGTAATGATAATGCCTAATGTTATTCCGTTCTTCCAAAGCCTAAGGTACAGTAATGAATAATAAATTGTGAACAGCACAACAACTTCACCAGCCACCACTCGCCACTCGCGCCAGCATGGAAAGTTGTTTTTGCTTTTTGCTTTTTGTGTTTGTTAGATTCTGGCTGGAGACTGCTCTCTGCTGAGGTGTGAAGAAGGAAACATCACAATAAACTGCTAGCTGATTCATATAGATTTTATAAGCCTTATATTTCGTCCCACAATCAAGGATACTTTCAATCAACGAACCAACAAAAAAATAAAGGAAAGAAAGAAACAGCGGCACCATGGCATCCAAGAGAATTGAGCTGAAGCTGAGAAAGTTCTTCAATATGCCCAAAAAGGGTGAGAATTACGAGTTTAGATCAGGTCTCGTATCGCAATATGCTGATGAAAGAAAGGATACAATTCAAAGAGTTATTGCCGCAATGACAACAGGTAAAGACGTCTCTTCATTATTTCCTGATGTTTTGAAGAATATTGCTACTCATGATTTAGAACAAAAAAAATTAGTTTACTTATATTTGATGAATTATGCAAAAACCAACCCTGAATTAGTTATTTTAGCAACAAATACTTTTGTACGAGATGCAGAAGATCCAAATCCATTGATTAGAGCTTTGGCAATTAGAACGATGGGCTGTATTAGAGTAGAAAAAATGGTAGATTACATATCCATTCCTTTGAAAAGAACTTTAAAAGATGATAATCCTTACGTTCGTAAAACTGCTGTAATTTGTGTTGCTAAATTATTTGAATTAAATTCTACAGTTTGTTTAGAACAAGGTTTTCTGGATTATTTATTAGAACTAGTAGACGATTCCAATCAAATGGTTGTTGCAAATTCTGTTGCTGCATTATTAGAAATTTCAAAATCAACTCAAAAAGATGTATTTACTATTGATTACAAAATTTTAAATAAATTATTATCAACATTAAATGAATGTAGTGAATGGGGTAGAGTATCTATCTTATCTGTATTAGTTGAATATAATGCTGATAAAATTTCTGAAGTACATGAAATTATTGAAAAAATTACTCCTCAATTACAACATGAAAATCCAGCCGTTGTATTAACATCAATCAAAGTTTTAGTCAAACAATTGGATAAATTACCTAACAATGAAGTAAACAATGTTTTGGGTCGACTTTCAAGTCCATTATGCTCCTTATTGGTTTCAGCTCCAGAAATTCAATTTGTGGCTTTGAAAAATATCAGAATTTTACTTGAAAAATATCCAAACATATTGGACAAAGAGTTACGTGCATTCTTCATTAAATATAATGATCCATTATACTTGAAATTAGAAAAAATTGAAATAATGACAAGAATATCTAATGATGATAATTGTATGTTATTATTATCAGAATTGAGAGAATATGCAATGGAAATTGACATAGATTTAGTCAATAGATCAATTAATGGTATTGGTCAAATAGCAATCAAAGTTGAAAAATGTGCAAAGAAATCCGTTGAAATTTTGTATGAATTATTTATTAATAGAGGTGATTATGTTGTTGAGGAAATCATTATTGTGATACAAAACATACTAAGACGGTACCCAAAAGAATATTTATCTACTATTATAACGGTTGTTGCAGACTTAAAATTTAATGACTTATCAAAACCAGAATCTTTATCTTCTTATATGTGGATATTAGGTGAATATGCTAAAGAAATTCCTCATCTAGAGGAAAAATTGATTTTAATTGTTGAAAATTTTGATGATTTTGAACCAATTGTTCAATCTTCTGCTTTATCATCAATTGTCAAGATCAGTTTAATTAAACCAACTCCAAAAACACCACAATTATTACAGCAAATTTTAAATAAGGCAACCAAAGAAATTGAAAATGCAGATGTCAGAGATAAAGCATATTTATATTGGAGATTATTATCAACAGACGATAAAGAATTGCAAAAGGATATTTTACTTAACAAGTTACCAATTTTAGAATCAACTATTGATACTTTTACTCCTGGATTATTAGAAGAATTATTACCAAGATTAGGCAATTTAAGTTCAATTTTCTATAAACCAGCATCATCATTTATTAGATTTAATAATGATAAATCATTTGTTACATCTTCTGCTTTGCAAAGTAAAAAATTTGAAGAATTACAACAAATAGCAAAGAATGAAATTGTTAATAATGCAGCTAGAGCTGATAATTTACTTGATTTTGATGATGATAATGTGGAAACACCAGAAGAAAATTTTACACAATCAGAAACACAAGGCAATAATATACTCGATGAATTAAATGATTTATTTTCTGGTATCGGTGCTTCATCTACAAATAAAACGACTACAACACAAATTTCTGGAAAAAATAATGATATTTTTGAAATATTGGGAGGTAATACAACAAACTCAACATCGCCAGGATCACTTTAACTAACTATTTAGAAGGAATTTTTAAAAGTTTACTGCCGTCTTATATCAATGCTTTTTTTTGCAATTTACATGCATACATAAATCTATATAAATATATTAATATCTCTTATTTATATTTATGTACTATTATACTCTATATTACACATGATAATTACAGAATGATTATGATGATTGTGGTGTATCAAAATTGTACTCTAATTTTGAAAGTGATCAACTTTGATCAACTTCATCAATTTCTTTATCATCATTCTTACGCTTAATTATACCTTCATGCTCTAATTCATCATCTTGTACAAATGCATCATCATCATCATCATCTTCAACAACTACAGCCGAATCTATCATTTCGATATCTTGTCCTTCTTGTCCTTCTCCTTCTTCTTCTTCTTCTTCTACTTCTACCGGAGCTGGAAAGTACTTTTCTACATTGGCTAGTAATTCTTCACATTGTTCTTGAGTAAATCTCTCTTCACATTCTTCAATTATAGAATATAGATTAACTAATGATCTTGGTAATACATTCATAATCATTAATTTTTCAATTATTTCAAGTTCATAAGAATTTAAAACTAACATTAAATTAATAAAATTTTCAGCCTTTACATCATTACCTTGATCAACTTTTGTTAAATATTGACTCAAATCACGCGTTATTATCTCTAAATCTAATAATTGTGGATTAAATTTATGTTTACGTTTCTTTTCAGTTTGTGGAATTGTAAAACCCCATTCATTATCCTTTTGAACTTCACATAAATGTTGATATACTTCAAAATTTGACATAAGTTTTTCACGCTGTTGTATAATCTTCATTATATATTTAGTATTCTAGTAAAATTAAATGTTTGCTCTCTTGATTTAACCTATACTTCAAATAAAAGATAAGAGTTTTTAAAAAATGAAAAAAGAGTAATTAACAAGTTTTATTTATTTATTTGGAAAAAAATTAAATCCAAAAATTAAAGTGGAAAAATCATGTTTTCGCTCGTAAAAAAATGCAATATCCGCGTAACCTTCCTAAAAGGAAAGTAAATCATTATTCATTAAAGAAACAAAGTATATTTAGTGTTTCCTTTATCGAGTATTATATAGGAATTTAAGATAATTCCTTTTTTATCAATCCCATGTTTAGAATAAATATATTTACACACATATATTTACATTACTTATAATATAAATAGTTTATCAAACCTTTAATGGCTGAAACTCTTAAAATTTATTAAGCTGGAGGTTGAGTTGGTGTATTTTTATTTTCATGATGCCCTAATCGTCCAAAATTGTTTTGAATTACTTTATTAAGTTCCATCATATCATGAAGTAAAATAGGTGGAGGTTGCTGACCATTTCGTTGAAAATGTACTAATGCTTGTTGTATTTGATAAAATTTTTCTCTTAAAGGAGGTGGTAATTGATCAGGATGTGGAAAAGCACCAGTTGGTATATGTCCAGACATTGGCAAAGACATAGGTGGCATAGGCATTGACATTTGATTAGGCTGTTGTTGCTGCATTTGTTGTAACTGGTGTTGTTGCATTTTGTGTTGCATCTGTTGTTGTAACTGAAGTTGCAAATGAGGTGGCATGTTTTGCATTTGTTGTTGCATTTGTTGTTGCATATGTTGTTGCATCTGTTGATCTAATTGAATTGGATTTTGGACTTGTTGCCTTGTCTCTTGTGGAGAACCTGTTCTTTGTTGAGGTACAATATTACTATCAGTGTTAGTTCTTGTTACTAATGTAGGAGTAATTCCTGGTGGAAGTTGTGGAGAATGTTGATTTGAATTTATCAAATGCTGCAAAAGATGTGGTGGTATTTGATTTAAATTAGAATGCGGTAGGCCAGTATTAATTTGTTGTTGAAAATTAGGCAGATTTTGAATTGTAGAAACATTCTGTGTATTATTTTCCCCTCCTTGTTGCTGCTGCTGCTGCTGTTGTTGTTTTTGCCTTTGCAATTGCTGTAGTTGTTGCAGTTGTTGCATTTGCTGCATTTGCTGCATCATTTGTATTTGTTTCATTTTCTGTAGTTGCATATCTGGAGTCATTTGTGTAGATTGATTTGGAAAATTTTGAATGTTTTGAAAATTTTGATTACTACCGTTTGAGTTAATAATTTCAGGTGGTATTGATGTGCTTTGCTGTGAACCAGATCTTTCTGTCAGTGACCTGTCAGTACTTATAGATGAAGCCAGTCCTGGAGGTAAAATCTGAGACCCTGTTCTTTGAATTACAGGTGGTGATGAAAATGAAGGGGTAGATACAGTAGATTCAGTGGATTTTGTAGTTGGTATGGATGAATCTTGGGTAGATTTGCTCAGTAATGAGTTGAAAAAATCATTATCTTTTTCTTTCTTTGATTCAAATTCTAAACCAAATTGAAAATCTCCGGCATTAGCTTTGATTCTTGGTGTAGGCACATTTTGTGTCGCTTTTTCTTCTTTAGATAAGTTTTGATAGTATTCTTGCTCAGTAGGCCCTAAAATTTCTGGTTCTTCCAATTGTTTCAGTAATTCTTTCTTTAAATCATCATTATTATGATTAAAATTTTCAACAGATCCTTCAATTGCATCATCATTTACTTCTTCTTTTGTAATACCATTATTACGTTTAGAAAGGAATATTTTCTTTTCTCTTTCAAATTCATCAGTTGTATGAGAACCCGATTTCATATATAATTGAAAATCAGGATCAACTTTAAAATCTGTTTCTGCCATCCATGCTGGAGTTTCATTATCATCTTCTTCAGTATTATTACCGTGGTTATAACTATAACTGTTATATTGATTATGGTCTTTTTGACGACTATTATAACCATTATAATTTTTCTTATAATTTTTTTTATTTCCATTTGCATTATTAGCATTATGTATGTAATTGTTCATTTTCATAACAACAGGTGCATCGAATCTGTAAAAAGAACGATCAGGTAAATTTGAATCTTTTGGAAGTACAGCATGGCCTTCCAATGCAATCAATTCATCTGGTGTGTAATATATTTTGTTGGTAGAGGTAGTAGTAGTAGTAGTAGTAGTGGAGGTGGAGGACAATGGGTTGTCCACAAAGGTCTGCAATTGAGTGTCCTCCATGTTAGACATGACTGATCTGGTGTTTATATGTAGAGTATATTATGCTATAATATATATATATAAATGCAGGGTACGGTACAGTAATGTCTCTGTACAGTCAGTCAACGGCCAATCGTAAGGTCTAATGTCCATTTCTATTCTCAGTTCTCAGTCCTCCCTTCTTCTCTTTTCTTCTCCTCTCTTCTCTGTGTTAATTTCAAATTTTAATTAATTTTATTAATTTTTCTGGGCCAACAGCCGCGAGGACGCAATTGCAAACCGCAACTTGCAAGTCGTTAGATCGGGCATTTCCGATTTCTAACCTCAATTACTACAATTACTACTATTATATTAAATATAAAACACCTTAAACTCGTAACAGTAGCTAGAACAAAATATAAATTACAGTAATTTATAGTATTTATAGGCGGTACCTATACAACCTTCATATCGATGCTGCCGCTATCGGCGAACCATCTTCTGTCAAATTTTCGAAGACTTCCCTTACTTCCAAAGACACGACGAGGAAGACCACAATCAGTTAAGTAATGCGTCATCTTACCCTTTTCAAAATATCCAAACTTATACATATTCAATGCAGAAGATAATGGTAAACCAACAGAAACTAAATATTTACTTTTAATTAACATTCCTTCTTCATTTTCACTAGTACCAGAAGATGCATTCAAACCACTTGGAATATCAATTGACATCATAGGTAATCTAGATTCATTACACCATTCTACTAATGAGATAGCTTGTTTTAATTCAATATCTGATAAATCATTTATATCATTATCAAAACCTTGTAAACCATCCAATATAAATTCTAATGGTGAATCAATGGATTTTAAAATATTGTCAAGTTGTGGTAAAGTATTAACAATTTTACCACCAATATCACTATATCTCTTTAATTCTTCATCAACTTGTGGCAAAAGTTCATCACCGAATTGATCTTTATCATATAATAAAAATGCAATAGTTTTTAATCCACGATTATATAAATGTCTACCTGTATTTAATGCAATTGATCCTGATCTATTATTACCAACTAATAGCAAAACAATAGGTGGTTCATTATGATTTTTAAAACCAATTCTAAAACTTCCAATTATATTATTAATAATTAAATCACTTATACTTCTACCTGAATTTTCAATTAAAATTTGTTCTGTAAAACCAAATTTATCCTTTACAAGAGTTAATACCTCAGATAATTGTAAAGTTGAACATGTTGGAATTGGTGAATCATCATATACTGAACTGAAAAATTGTGCAAATGTTGGATTAATTGATGCTTTTCTTTCAAATGAAGCAGTTGATGTTTGCCTACTTTGTAAATTCATACTTGATGAATCACCTGCATCAGATTTATTTGATTCATCATTCTTACTAATAATATTAGAATAATCATAACTATTATTACTATCCCAATCATCAACAGTTTTCTTCTTTAAAATCATTTCATCATTACTATATTTATCTTTATTATCAACTTTATTAAAACTAACCAATCTAGAAGCTTGGTCTATTTTATCAGTTCTGGAAATATCCTTAAATACAGATTCTTTGTCAAATTTTTGTAAATTAGATGCAAAATCAAATTCTTCTAAATTATTCTTATCAGAAGTACCTTTCACTTTTGGTTTCTCGCTATATACATCGACATACTTTACTTCAAGATCTTTCTTTGATTCAGGTTTAGATCTTGATGTTGTATTAGATTCTGAGTCGGAACTTGCTTTAGAATCTCCTCTAGACTTTTCCTTTCTTGTGTTTTTATTTACTTTTTTCACTTGTTTTCCATTTGAATTATTATTATTATTATTATTATTATTATTATTATTGTTGTTGTTGTTGTTGTTGTTGTTGTTGTTGTTGTAATTGCCATTTTTGGAATTATTATTTTTCGCCAATTCAACAACATTTAAATCTGAAATTTCATTTGTCTGTACTGTAAAAAGCTGCTTATTAACCTTTTCATATGTACCATCTGCTCGGACCAAAACTGGATTCTTCAAAACAATTTCTTTGTCGTTGATTTTGTCTATAATGCCTCTAACGGTTTTTTCATCTGGCTTCTTGAGTTCAAGGTCCACTGTGTATCCGTAAAACTGTGACATAATGTGTAGCTGTGTATTATTGCATCAATGTCTCCTCTTGTTACTGATATATGACCTTTTGTGTATTGTCCATTCATCTATCCTATACCTTATTGACTTATTTACAACTCTCTCCAAAACTGAAAACTCACCCACTCGTCTTCTCATTTCTGATTTCTGAATATATTTTTCACAAACATCCATACACCGGCGTTTTCTTAAACAGGAAACACATCAACTGCTAACATGAATATCCAAGATTAAATGTTCAGCTAGCTATCAGTGATCTAAGATCGAGATATATCATTTAATTTATCACATTTTTTTTTCTACAACACCACACACAATCTACATATGTCTGCCAGTAACCAATCATCATCTATATCTGTGTCCGATATAGTACGACATTTGGAATTGCTTTTATCGGTCCCCATCTCTATAGATTACACAAAATACCCTTTATCTCCTACTTGTGGTATTACAAATGATATTTCAACATTAACATGTGGTTGTCTCATATCTGAAGCATTTGCTAATTCATTGAAGTCCCAATTACATTTGAATCCAGATATAAATAATAACGCAGCTACTATAAATGCAAATCAATTTTCATGCCCAACTTGCAAAGTATCAAATGTACAAATATTAGCCCCATGTATAAATATGCGAAATATGGTTATTTACTTATCTAAATTAAAGCAAGAAATAAGTACGGCAATAACAACGCCATCTTCTTTATCAGATACCTCTCATACATATAATGATGATCATTCCGCATTATCTTTAGCTCAATCCAGATCAAGTGATAAAGATTTTGATGATGATTTACCTTCAATGTTTTCAAAGTTAAATATAGATAATTTTAAAAAAACACAACAATGTAACTCGCAATCACATTTGTCAATAGGAAGCTCATCAATTACTCAACAACAAAAACAACAACAGCAGAACCAACAACAAAGCAATTTATCTTTCTTAACTGCATTTCACGAAGTATTAGTTGAAATTCAAAATCCATCCTCTGTAGAATCAAACGAAATATCAAAATCTCCAACTTATAGTTCAAAGTCTTCTCCACACGAACAATATTTTGATGAATCAAATAATTCGCATAGTAATGGTATTAATACCAACTCCAATAATCAATCAACACCGTTATATGTAGCCGGTCATTCTCCAACAAATACCTCGGTTATTTCATCTCTGGGTTCAATTCAAAGGCAACGAACTAGACAGTCATCTTTTCAAAATACATCTAATCTTACTAAACTGATTTCTTCCACATCATCAAATTACACTTCTGATTTATCTTCAATCAATAAAAATTACCCAAATAAAGAAATGTTGTTATCCAAAAACTATCCATTTTTTAGGAGAATATACACATTTAATATTCATAATAATAACTTTTTATTAAAAACTAGAGTTTACCTTCAAACTCAATTATCTCCCAATTTAACAAAATTGGTTTTACTTGCGGAAAAAAAATGGGAAGTATATACAATAGACACAGAAAAACCTGAAAAACCTCCTAAACTTCTTTGTTGTGGTAAATCTGATGGTTCTTATGGTATAGATGTAGATCATATGAAAAGGGTTAGTAAAGAAAAAACTATTGAAAATTCAAATATTACAGAAAATATTGATGATGCTTTGGAATTATTATCAAGTTGGGAACATTTATATTGTCAAATTACAGAAAATTTATTGGTTATTTCAGGTACAAGAGGATTTTTAAGAATTTTAGATTTAACACAAAATGGTCGATGTATTTACACTTATCAATGTAATTTCCCTATTCGTTGTATTGATGTATCACCGAATGAAGAGTTTATTTCTTTAGGAATTACAGGTAAAGATAAATATACTCAAGTTGAACAAGCAGTTATTATAATAATCAAATTAATCCCTGAAACTTCTAGAAATCCATTCCAAGTTGTAACTTTTCCATTTTCATTACCGTATAGAGACCCAATTTGTATTCTAAAATTTTCATCTGATTCTACCTTATTATCTGTTGCTACTGCCCTTGAGTCAAGATTTCTTATTATCAGTTTAGTCGATCCTTCAAGACCTACCCTAGTAATGAAATCACAACGTAGATTAGATACTTCTTTAGATAGTGAAGGTATAACTGATATGTCATTTTTTCCAGATAGCAGATTAATGACAATAACTTCACTTTCTCATAATTCGGAGCCAATCATTATTGATACGAATATAAGTTCTATATCTGGTCCAGATGGAATAGCCAAACCTAAATTGTTAATGAAAATTGATGAAGTTGGTTCTACTATTCATAAATGTTGTGTCTCTCCCAGAGGTGATAGTGTTGCATATCTTAATAGAAATGGGAATGTTTATATTATGGCTACACCTAGAATGGATGATAATGATAACAAGAAAATTTCATGTGTTTTGGAAGTTGCAAATGCTTTTAGAGCTAAAGAAGCTGCATCACTAAAATTTGACTCAGATGGTTACAAACTATATGTATTAGATAGAAAGGGGGTATTATCAATTGCTGATTTTACAGCTGGGTCAGTTGAAGACCATTCAGTTACTAGATGTAAAATCATTACCTGAATTTCGTACAAAATTTTCTTACAAAACACTCGTAAAATATTCCTACTTCAATAATTCATTTTCTGCTTTATTTATGTACAATTTAATATGTAACGTATATGGTAAAAAAATAGTAAAAATATGCTTAATCGCCACCAAAATCAAAAAAATAAAGTCATTAAAATTCATGATAAAAAACACACAAAACCGTTTAACCTTCCATAGAATAACTCTTCATCAAATATTCTTGATTTAATAAATCAAATATTTTGTAGTGTATATCCTTTGGTGTCATTTTCTTATTGAAGTAAGATGTTAAGTTGGTTGTACTTAATGGTCCAACTAATGTAGAGCTACCATTTTTATGCAATACGATATTTAATGATGTCATATCAATTAATGATGAATCTTTGCATTTTCCAAATATTCTGAAAATTGTTTCTTTAATAGAAGTACCATTAGTGGTGTACAATAAATCATAAAAGACCTTGTTAATAGAAAATGAAAGATTGTGAATTAATCTTCTATTATCATTTCCAGGAATAACCATAAAATTAATAAACAGTAATTTCGCAAATCCACCCTTTACCTTTTGATTATTGTAATTTTCTACAATTTCTCTCCTTAAATTACTCTCACTTATAAATGATAAAACTCCATTATGCAGCATAGTGTTAAATTTCAAAAAAAAAGTTTCTGTCAATCTAATATATTCTCTAGAACTCAATTCATCCAACTTTTTGATTTTTGGAAGTTTGGAATAATCAGGAATGGCCAAAACACCTTTAAAATTATAATAAGTCTCATCATTTAAATGTTCAATTTTAGTATCTAAAAATTGACCGAGTTTAAGTAAACTGTTTTTGACACTAGAATTATTTGTAAAATCAATGAACAAAGGTTTAACATCAGGATCATTAATCCCTTCAACAACTTTCAATTCTTCTTCATCAGAAACAGTAACAAAAACAACATATCCACGCATATTCAGATCACTCACTAGTTTAGAAACAAATGTTGAATTGATTGATCCAATAACTAATATAACTTCATAACGAACTCTATTATGTAGTCTTTCTGCATATCTTTGATATGGAATAAAATATCTATATAGTTTATAACTAGCATATCCTACTGTTGGAATAGAAAGTCCTAAGCCAATCTTTGTAATGTTGTGACTAACAAATCCACTCATCTTAGCATAAATTAAGCCAGATACTGTTAAGTTTGTGATATGGGGTGGTTTTGGTTGTGATGATGAATATGACAATCCAAGTGTTGAAATAGAAGATAATGTAGTAGGAACATTTTCTTGAACTTTTCCACATACTACTTTAGCTCCATTGATAACATTTCCACCAATTGATTTAGAAACGTCGTATCCTTGTTGAAATGCATCTTTAGAAGCTGAATATCCATCTAGTAAAACTGAATTTGTCCCCTGTACAAACCTGTTTGTAAAGTCAAAAACCTTATCAACCAGATCGGGCATTTTTGTTGGGAATATATATTCTAGGGTTTGTCTAGTGATTTGAAAAACCTTTTATTTAGCGTAACATCACAATAGAAATACTTTAAAGAATGTTTGCCCTCCCCAATGAAATATAAATACAATGATATGCCTCTCTAAGTTAGCATGTTTTTGTATTTACGTGAGCCAGTCAGTAATGTGAGCTTCGCACTGTTTGTTCTTGTCGTTCAATAATGAGACAAAGCTTTATTGAACTTTATTCTTAACCAAATGTAAAGAAGAAAAGCCACTTAAGACAACTCAGAATAAACCACATCATTTGATAAAGTTTGTTAACTTAAATAAACAATTATGTCTTTGATGAAAAGGAAGAGAACGTTGGATATATTTAAGGCCGGAGATGAGATTCATTTGTTGTCTATCACCAAAGATTTATTTGAAACCGGATTTTTCAATTGTTATTTGACACCACAACAATTTAACCTTCTTCGGATACTATTGGAAAAAAATAAAGGAACAACAATTTGGAACTCATTTATGAAGGGATCATTGATTTTACGTTTTAAAGAAGATGCAGGGGATGACTCCAATTCAAATGAAAATATGTATATGAAACCCGGTTATCCAACACTTAGAAACTTGAATGCAACTATACGATATTTGTTATACGAGAAAGCTGTTGATTATTATTTTTGTAACAATCCAACCGATGTAAGAGAATTTCAATTACTTGAAAGTAACATTGATGATCAAGTAGAACCACCTAAAGTCTCAAAATCATTGGAAAATCCTGATATCAATAACAAAAGCAAATCTAAATATAAACGCCGTAACGATGAAGACGACGATTACGATGATGACAGAGAAGATGATAACTATGAAGATGAAGAAGAGAAAGAAATTAAAGATGTGAAAATTACAAAGCGTAAAGAAACTCTAACTGAGAAGAAGGAATCCAAATCTTCAAATAAAGACAATCTTTTAGTTGATAAATCGACTAATGATTATATCCTTATGGTAAGTAAAGAAGACTTACTGAAGAAACCATCATATCCAAGTGTTCCAGATCTTGATGAAAATGAAAATTCTATTGGGAAGATGATTCATCCAATATTGGGAACCTCTTCTGCGATTGAATCAAGTATTGAAAAACAAAATGAACTGAAACTAGTCAAAAATTTTAACAAAATTTATCATCATTTTGAGAATGATTTACCCAATATTCAGAAAAAGAGAAAATTGGAAAGAAGTGATAAGCAATTAGAGTTGACAACTGATACCCCTGAGAAAGCAGACACTACTGAATCGGATTCAAAACAAGTAAATAAGTTAATGACTTTAGGTGGTGCTGTCAACCTTTCATTGAAAAATTTATTGAACAGAATAGAAGAAAACAGAGATAAATTGGGTGCAACTGATGTTGAGTTAAAAAATTTGATTATGGATGTTCGTAAAAACAGATCTAAATGGGCAAACTATAATAAAATAGGTCAAGAAGAACTTTATGAAGCATGTGAAAGAGTTGTTACTGAATTAAGAGGTTATACAGAACATTCTACCCCTTTTTTAAATAGAGTGTCTAAAAGAGATGCTCCTAACTATTATCAAGTTATTAAGAAACCAATGGATTTGAATACCGTTTCAAAAAAATTGAAAACGTTGCAATACATTAATAAAACACAATTTGTGGATGATTTAATGTTAATATGGCAAAACTGTTTAACATATAACTCAGATCCAAAACATTTTATTAGAATTGATGCTCTTGCTATGAGAAAGAAAACATTACTCTTGATTCCATTAATTCCAGATATAACTGTCAGAGATAGAGCGGTTGTTGAAAGAGAGGCTGCAGAAAAAGAAAAGGAAAGAGAAAAGGAAAAAGAGAAAGAAAAGGAAAAGAAAAAAGATGAAAGTGAAGCCGAAACTAATAGTAATGCACGAACATCGAATCGTGGTGTTGGCCAAAAAAAGGCCAAAAAGGGAAGGAAAGGATTGGATGTTGAAAGCCCGTTGCCCAATGATACTATTGAATCTGTCTCTACGCCAATAACTGATGGTATTGTTTCAAATGGAACTCCTAATTTGACACCTTTAGTAACTAACCAAGAAACACCTTCATTATTAGGTGGTGGTGGTGATGATGAAGATGCAATGGATATTGATGATGAAGGTGAAGATAATGTCGGCGCAGTTGACGTTAACAATAGCAAAGAAATGTACGCTGAAGTTGAAGATAGAAACGAAGATGCAGATGATCTTGAAATATCAACATGGAAAAACTTCACCTCAAATACTCGATATAAGTTATGTACCGATAGGTCAAAATTATTCAAAGATAATAAGATACAACCAAACACAGAAGCCACAATAAGAACAAAAAATCAAATGTACAGTTTTTGTAAATACCTAGAAGATAACTCAAAAGTTGTATTACATAGAAGCAGAAATTATTTTGAGGAAAATGAGGATCCTTATTTGGTTGAATATGATGTTGCTGGTGGTGTCCCTAACATAAAACATCCTGATATTGACTATGATAAAGTTGAAGAAGAATTATTGGAAAAAATGATTTCTGATGGTAAGACATTAGAGGATCTCCCGGAAAGTAATCTGAAGGTTAAACTTCAAGGTTCTAATAGTTTGGTTTTGGAAAATATTGGTTTGATGCAAGATATAAGAAGGGTTTGTTTCAAGATCAATTTAATTAGAACTATGCAAACATCACAATTTGTACACCAATCACAATTCGTTGCTCCAGCCTTTCCCAAAATTAAATTTGAAGATATAGATCCAATGTCAAAATTGAAAACAAGAGATATTATGACTGATAGAATTGCGTTCAAATCATTACAGAAATCAGTATCGGCTATTGCGATGGCAAGCGGTTTTCAATCTTCCACACCATCATGTGCCGCATTATTAACTCAAATAGCTGAAGTCTATATGTGTAACTTAGCAAAATCATTGAAACTTCAATTAGAGTCTAATTCCATCAACAAATTATCCACAAAACAAACTAAACCATTAACTTGTAAAAATATTATTCAACTTGTTCTTCAATATAATGGTGTAGATAAGCCGGATACCTTATATTCCTATTATAAAGAGCATTTGACCAAACAAAATAGAAAACTTTCAGATTTGAAGTATGGCTTGGAAAACTTTTTAAGGGATTTGTTAAGACCGAGTATGCAAGATATTAGTGAGAATCAGTTCAATGATGATTCTGAACAATTTGTTAATGGTGACTTCTCTGATGAGATTGGTGAAGATTTTTTTGGTTTCAAAGAATTAGGTTTAGACAAAGAATTTGGTTTGTTAACTTCAAATATTCCATTACATTTACTTCAGTCGAAGTTGTCTTATCAATTCAGTCAAATGAATAAACATATGGCTAAACGTATTTATGAAGATTTTGCTGAATTGGAATTACCAAAATTAACTAAAAGGGATATTCCAAATCAAATTGGTATTTTGCAACCATTTTATGAAGACATTTATATCAAATCCAAATTGATTTACAATAAACAATTGAAGAAATATCAAACTCAAACATTAAATGGGGAAACTCCTGAAGAACCGTTTACAGCTATTGAAGATGAAGAAGATTTAGTTATGATTGAAGACACAGATTTACCATACAAACAAAGAAACAATCGTCCAAAAATTCCACCCAATGGTAAGATCACTCAAATTAAAAAGAAATTTGTTGCCACTGCATTTTTTATTGAAAAACAAGATGAAATTGAAGATAGATTGGAAAATATGGTTAAAAAGAAAGAAGCTAACGCCTTAAAAGAACTCGAAAAAAGGAAATTAGAAGAATTTCAAGCACAGAAAGCAGAATCCGAAATCGTTGCAAATGAGTTTATGGAAAGTGCAGAAACATTGAAAATTCAAAAGATTCCAGAAACAGAAAATCCGAAGGAAAATGTAACATCTGATGGTGTTAACCCAATTGAAACTTCTGCAGGTGAAGAAGTAGTTGAGATAACAGATGCTGTAAAGGATACCAATACAACTGAGCCTGTTCACTCTGATATTGCCGAAGTAGAGGAAAACTATGACGAAACTAAAGAACCTGAAGTTTTGAAGACAGATGCTGAGAGTGAAGCGAATGTACCAGATGACTCGGTTTCAAATCATGAAAAAAGTGAAGATCAAGATCTTGTTGTAGAAGAACCTGAAAAAGAATTCAAAGAAAATGCTGATGAAATTGATAGTTAGGGAAATAGGGCGAAACTCATTTTATAATAGATCTATAAAAAATTATGTATATGATACTGTATTATTAGTACTGGATAGTTTTAATAAGTATTCTTTCTATCAAGAGTCGTAAATAATCCGAGATAATAGATAATACCATTTTTCATTTTATTGAATTGATGCGATATTATTTTACTAAAAGTTGGCTGGTAGACAATTTCAATAGGAAATTGTTTTCGGATGTTGATCTATTTTAAAGGAGTTTATTAACTCTTTTTGTACAATTTACACATGAATATACGATTTGTGTTACTTTTTCAAACTAATATGAAAAAAAATTGGATGGGCTCAAAAGCAATCAGAAATGAATTTCTTCACCCCGAAGCCACTGAATGATAAGATATATATTAAGGAAACCAATAGTAAACCATGATATAAATCCCAATGCTGTCATAATAGTCGAGTTTGAAAAATCCACCTTTTTAACATTAAATTCATTAGTCAACAATGTTGTTGTTTCGTTTGATGTAGCTGATACATTATTGTTGGAGTTTGAAAAACTGATCTCATTATTATCGTCATCGTATACTTTGACTGTCATGATTTCTTTATTCATTGTAAAATATAATAATGGTGCTGTAACAAAAGGTAAAATCAAAGATAATACAACTTGAGATAAATTCAAAATACTAGCTACACCGGATCTTCCAGAAAATAGGGCCATAAAAAGACAAGGAATAATACTAATAGTTCTAGTAACTAATCTTCTAAATAATGGATTAATTGTCCAATGAATACTACCTTCGGCAATTATCATACCTGACATGGTACATATAACACCAGCTGCAATTGCAGAAAAGAACATAGCAAGAGCAAATATCAGTCCAGCTTGATCTGAAATATAATAACAAAGTAAGTCATATATAAAAATAAGATCGGCATCATCGGCACCTGGCTTACCAAATAAAGAAGCAGCTGACACAATCAAAATTGATGAATTAATAAATACAGCAATAATACAAAGTGAGAGAATCAATTCAATATAAGAATAATTCAAGCAATAACCAATAGCATTCAATGAAGGTTTGTGGATAGGCTCACCGTGTTCATTTGATTCGATCCTATAAGAGCCATAGTGTATATCAAACTCTCTGAGTCTTGGTTTGACTAAGTTTGAACCTAGGTATAATGAATGTGGCATAACAGTAGCACCGATAATACCAAGACCTAAATAAACTGCATTTTTTTCTTTAAAAAGAACCGGAGTTGGTAAAAACCCTTCTAAAACTTCTAATTTTGATGGGATATCAACTTTAGTAAGTAATACTATAAAGCAACAAAAAGTTGATAAAACAAAAGCAGAGACAAACAATTCAAATTTTCTAATATGTTTCATTGAACCGTCCGGATTGTAAGCAAATATTATGACCAAGACATCTAAAATGGTCAGAACAACCCCTATTTGTAAGGGTATACCAAAAAGTATGTTGAATGCAATAGCACTTCCAACAACTTCAGCTAAATCAGTAAAAATCACAGCAATTTCAGCCAGTATGTAGTTAGTTATATTCAACCAATTTGGAAGATGTTTTCTGCAATTTTCTGCCAAGTCAAGACCAGTTACTGTTCCTAGTTTAATACAAAGGCATTGTAAGACCACAGCAAATGTATTGGAAAGTATAATGAAAAATAAATGTGCATAGTGGAACTGGGCACCTGCTGCTGTTGACGTTGAGTAGTTCCCGGGATCAATGTACGCACAAGAAACAAGAAGACCAGGGCCAACAAACTTAAGGAGTTTTTTCAAGTCTAAATGCATGTGTCCCTGTTGTGATGATTATACTTTAATATGTTAGCAGTTTGGAATAAGAGATAAGAGTAGATATGGCAACTCTACATTACGTGACATATATAATAGAAGGGTATATGTTTTAAATGCTCACATCTCACATTGAATTTATTTTCTTTTATTTTTATTTATTTTCAAAAGAAGCAACAGGCATTCTTTCACTTTCATTTCACTTTCTCTCACAGAGCCCCATTTATCTTCATGTTGACCCAGTTATCTAACGTTCAGCATTTATTATTGTTATAAACACACAACATGGAATAATTTGTTATAAAAAGAGCACCGTTAACTCTATCATCGATCACATCTATCATCTTAAGCAAGCCTTAACAAAACGGCTCATAAGTAAGGAAGGAGGGAAGGAGAACGCGTATATCATTTTGTGTAGCTAGTACTAATACACTCAATATTAACTGTTTACATTGTCTATTCTTTAGTTGTTTAATATCATTGAAGACGAACACTACAAAAAATTATATCATGGGGATAAAGAGATTACCCAAGGCAGTATCAGCAACACTTGTATCTACAAGTTCTGTTCAGTCACAAGTCTCAATTCTTAAAGAACTCATAGAAAATGCAATCGATGCAATAGGTAATAATGATAATGTTAACGGACAAATTTACATCGAAATAGACAGAGATTCGGCAGGTTTAGATTACATTTCTGTTAAAGATAACGGATCAGGGGTTTTGAAATTTGATAGAAATATGATGTGTTTGAATTGTACCACTTCAAAGTTAACATCAATGGATGATCTTTCCAATGGAATTCCCACATGTGGTTTTAGAGGTGAGGCTCTTTATTTCATATCACGTTTGGTTGAAAATATGTATATTACTACGAAGACAAAAGATGATGTTTTGATGGAAACTTGGTCTGTCAATACATCTGGTCTGCCCAATTCAGACTCAAAAACTTCTTCAGGTGTGAATGGGACAACAATCAAAATCACTGGACTATTTAAAAATACTCCTGTCAGATACAAGTTCTTAAAGGAAAAGAAGATTAAAATGCGGAAATCCATTGAAAATATGATAGTTGAATATGCTATGGTTTATAGAAATATTAGGTTTCAACTAAGATACGTTAAGGCAATGTCTAATGGGAAGATTACCAATGGTGAATGTAAGTCGTATCCAAATAAAATAAGCGTATCGAATCTAATTTACAACATTGTAGAAACCAGGAAGAAAGATTGGTTATTTGAAAATACTTTTGATTTTGAAGTTATGGATATTCACACACATGAAACTTTTACTATTGTAGCTGAGGTAGTATTGCCAATGATGCGAAATCAAGATATACTAACCACTAAATGTAATATGAAAATTTTATCTGTGAATAAAAGACCTTTAAATTTAAGTTTAAAGTTCGGTAAATGTATTTCCTCAATTGTTAATGAATCTTATTCTGAAAATGGATTATTAACTCCATCAATTTGGTGCATATCAGTGACAATTCCTTCTAATAAAATAGATGTTAACATTGAACCAGAAAAATCAGATGTTATTGTCTGTAATGAACAAACTATGTTTGAATCTTTTAAAAAGACTCTTTTTGAAATTATAAAAAAAGAACACTCAGTTGAGACTGCGAGTGATGCTATTAATCAAAGAGATGAACTTTCTGTCATATCGGAAAGCGTAATTGAAAGAGGAAGTGAAAGAGAATTTGAAATTGATAAAGAAATTGAGAAAGAAATTACAGAAGAATCAAAAAATAATATGGATCATCAGTTTGATGATTTAATTAGGCACTCGGTAGATGATAATACTCTAGTTAATGCTGAAGTTTCAGCAATCTCAAATGATATTTTAGGATCAAGTGATGATTCTTTTCTTGACGAAATTGACGCAACGCTTAAAAATATAAATGCCCAATCACATACAAACTTAGAAAAAAAAAGAGATGTGATAACGGAATCTTTATCTAATCAAAATAATGATGTAAAATTTCATCATCCAGAAACTGAATTTTCAAAAAGTGAAAAAAAATCAACTGACAATTTATTGACATCATACACATCGAATGTTTATACTGATATACCAACTACTATTGATCCAGTTGAAATTATGCCAACTGCTCCTGAAATTCACAAGTTATTAAACAATAAAAATCTTTCTTTGCCTGAAGTTGTTTTGACTGGTACAACAGCAGAAAATCCAATCATCACATCAACCTCGGAATCTAAAATAGATTCCAGCTTTCAAGTTTTGCCTCAGACAAAACCGCTAAAAGAATCTAATTCTGTCAAGCAAATGGATATGTCATCATATCTTACATATCATATCAGACCTGAAATAAAGAAATCTTCACAGGTGTTTACTATAAGTCTTCCAAAAATTATTGAATGCACGCAAAATGCGCATAATGAAGTATTACAGACGAAATTTGAATTTTCTCTGGAATCGAAGAAACGACAACGTCTATTAATTGACAATGAGCAATGGATTAAACGACCAGGAATTCCCACAGAAAATTTGGTAAATGCTGTTCGCAAGCTATACGAAGATGTGGCACATCCACCAGCAAAAGATATGCCCTCTCAAAATGAATTTGGAATATTTTGCTTAAAATAAAAATGTATAAAATCTACGATAGTTCTTTGCTAATTGTGTTTAATAAATATTTTTTTGTTATAAAAAATTCTATACTAACTTTACTTTGATGTTCCTTTATCATATTCTATGATTTCTAGCTACACAATATCTATCTTGAATTTCAATTGCTTCATAAGTACCTTCTAAGTTTGCCATAATATGGTATTCGTTGGTAGTTATATCTTCAACAATTTCAGTTTCAACAATCTTAGAGGAATCTTCAAGTTCTTTTCGTATATAAGTCAATTTGAAAGGTGGGGTACCAGTTAACAAGAATGTGATTTCAACCTGTTCACCTTCATGGATATCTTCTTCTATACTATCACCTTGAACAATTTCAACCGATGGCAAATCGTAAATAACAGCTTTCAAATCGTTTCTATTAAATTCTTCATAATCTACTTTACATTCCTTTGCAGAAGAATCTGAAAGAGATTTAATATTCAATTCACCTGGTCCGGGTGCTCTACGTTTGAAATAATTGCCTTGAATTTCAACATTTTGTAATACAGAATTGAATTCATAATCAATATTGAATGGTGGGATACCATTCAACATGAAAGTAATTTGATCACCAACACAATAGTAACTGCCATCATTTTCAACATCAAAATCAGAAAGTTGGTTAGATTCTTCAATCAAATGTCTAATCTTAGGAACGTCATGGACTTGGATTGTAACCGTATTGTCACTAGAACTATGTTCATCAAAAACACAATTGTTGGCATCAATGACTTGATTAATCGATAAGACATGAGTACCAATTCCAATATGATCATATATATTTGTTAAGTCAATATGATATGAGTTCAAATCGTCAAATTCAACTGTCTCTGTTGTACCATCATATTCATTATATATATCAATCTTCAAAAAGATTGGCAAAGCACCATTTAATTCAACATTGATTGGCGTAAGTTTATCTGTTTCTTCCAATAATGAAGCACATGTTTGAATTCTGGAATCAGCTTCTAAGAATTTTGCAACTGGTAATGAAGATACTTCATGAGTTATGGTTATTGGATAGAAACTATGTTGGTGAGTTTTTTCTAATTTATTCAATATTTGTTCAGTATAAACAGAATCATAAATATTTTTAATGATATACTTGTAATCACCATCAACATTTGTAATTAATTGTAGTACAAATTTAGAATTGTTAATTTGTTCAACCTTCTGTTCTATCTTACCATCAGGATGCTTGATATCATAATTAATTATAAATGGAGTAGATCCCGTAGCTTTAAAGGTAATATGATCATTTTCAGTTTGACAAACCTTATTTTTTTCAAAAACATTACCTTTCAATGCATGTAGCCCAGGAACATTGTCTTCTAAATTAATAGATGGGATTGGAATATATTTAATTTCAACAGTGTAGTCATTCATGATTTTTCCAACACAATTTCCTTGGTTAAATGAAATAAGCTGGTAAATACCTTCTCTTGACAATTCTAATCCTTTAGTTGGATTATAATTATTTAAAGTGACTGTTTCACTGGTTTTTTCATCAAAAGATTTGTATAAATAAAGCATGTCAATATTATCAGTAGATTGAATTCTTAGAGGAACAGTAAATACTTCACCTTTGACAATATCAAAACTTTCACTCTTTTGGAAACTTAATTGAGGCACATCATTCTTTACATCAATATGAACTTCTTGACCTTTAAATTCAACACCACAATCAGTGGAATCAGAAACACTCTTTAAACTTAAAATGTGTTCACCACCCTTGAAAAATTCAGGTGTTCTGATATTAATTTCATTATCATAAATATTTTCTAAACTGTAACTAACAGTTTCATAATCAGGAGATATAATGTCATATGTTAAATTAAATGGGGCTTTACCTTCAATGTGAAGTTTTGCTTCAGAAGATGCACCATGACAACATTGAATACGTTGAATTTTATTTGTTTTACTAAAGTATGCCTTTGGTTTTTGTTTAAAGTAAGTGACATATCTATATTCATCTTGTTCAAAATGAATTTTGTTCTTGTAAAATTTATCACTTAATGTTGTAAATTCAATAGAATATGAACCTTCACTTGATGGTTTAAATTCGTACTCCAAAGTAGTTGAATCAGATTTAATAGAACTTATTTTTTCAATACTTAAAACTTTAGTTGAATTATTTGCATCAAGTTTAGATATTTTATAACCAATTTCAAAAGGAGAGTTACCGATAAAATCAAAATTGAATTTGAAACCAGTTGTACCAATACAATTATCAATAATTGGATCTAAAGAAACACTCATTTTTGGTAACTTAGCACTCAAAATATTTAATGAAGAATGACCAAGTTTGCAATTACAATATTTACTCGATCCTTGATCAATAAAATATGTACCTGGTTTATCAACTTTAATTTTTAAATCATCAGTAGATGATAAGTCAAAAGATTCAAAGAAAGTTTCAGGTTCATGCAAGCTATCATTCTCATTTGGAATATACTTTAATGTGACATCAAATGGACTTTCACGATCAGATAAATTAGGATCTGAAATTTTTATTCTTAAGTATTTTTCAGTGTCATTCAAAATTGGAATTCCTGGATTTGAATCAACTAAGCTTAAAACAGGTTTTGGATGTGAGTAAAAAGTATAAAATGTAGATTTGTCACTTGGATCCGGAGTATATGAAATGGTATTTCCAAACCCATCGACTATTTTTTTTATGGAATAAATATA
Organism: Pichia californica; assembly: GCA_030574395.1. Taxonomy (NCBI): domain Eukaryota; kingdom Fungi; phylum Ascomycota; class Pichiomycetes; order Pichiales; family Pichiaceae; genus Pichia; species Pichia californica. Next base: position 35,257 of record JAJMEW010000202.1, read on the forward strand.
ATTACCAGAATTTTGCAATTTTTTTTCACCAACTGGAATGGTAATATTGTAGCTCTTAGCCCATGTAATATCACGTAAGTAATTAGAAGCATACTTACTTTTCTTATTTTTGGTTAACTCTTTGAAATTTAAAGGGGAATCTATATTTTCAACATGTGAGATATAAACAGGAGGTAATTTAGAAATTTTACCATTTATTTCTTCTTCATAATATAATGTGAAAGGTGGTACCCCTAATAAAGTGATATCTAAATCATCTACTACTTCATCAATACATTTTTCTAAAGTAAAATTAATTTTTGGAGTAAATGCAACTTCTGGACAAACAGGAATAATAGTATCAGATCTAAATGAGCGTATCATTTTGTCTTTTTTATCAGTGGCTGACTTGATTGTATAATAACCAGGTTTGTTGACTGGTATCTCAAAAATTTTAACATTGTTGTCTGCTAATACTGAAGGATCATATTTAATATATGGGGAGTTATAATAGTCACTAACAATAAAACTTTTCAATTCTCTAGAAGTATAATTTAAAACAGTATTATCATTGTTAAAATCATGATAATTAATTTGAAGTAAATTTAAATCGTATGTCGACTCTAATCTGACAGGTATTTTAATCTTATCGTTATAGATTGGGCGAATGCAGAATTGCTGTTCAAATGGATTAATTTTAATTGAAGAATCTGGTGCATATCTAATAGTTTTCTTACCTCTAAAATGATTTGATTGATTAATAATTGCTTCAGTATCAACATATGTTTCCATAATTGCCAATTCCTTTTCTGGAACTAACGTACGATAAATTGAAAGTGATATAGAAGATAATGAAAAGGAAAAGGAAAATGTTAATAGTATTGTTAATAAATTGAATAAACATAATAAAATAATGCTATTATTGGGTGTTGTTGAAAAATTAGGTATATTTAAGAAAGGTATTATAAGAATTAACAAACTATCGAGAAATGAATACTTAAAAACGAATGAAAGTTTTGGATGTAAGAATGAGAAAGAATTTATCCATTCTAATTCTCCTTTCTCATTTATTTCTATCATGTTTTGATTATGTAGAAGATAGAGATCATAGAGTTTCCAGGCTTGTATTAATATGAAGATTGCCCAAACATAATACCTCTGAGAATCTGCATCCAAAATAGATTCAGGTATAACAGGGTTATGCTTTTTTTTCAATGACTTTTCATTTGCAGTATTTCGTCCAGACATTGAACCGTTTGTCTAGAAAAGTGTGTATTTTTTGTGTTTATAACACATATATAGGTAAATTATTATTATTATAAATTTGTTTCCATTAAGTCTCTGATTCATGTTTCCAGTAAATATACACAAAGTCTCCCAAAAAAAATAAAAAAATAAAAAAAAAATATAAATGCAAAATGGTAGTGTTTACGTAATCTGCGGCGATCGACGCAGATGTTTTTTTCATTTTATTTTATTTTATTCTGTACAGTGGAGAAACTATTCCTCATTAAGAAGGTGGAACAACCGATTGCCTATTACGGTAATCGAATCCTTTTTTCTTTATTCTTTATTCTTTATTCGGAATCAGGGCTCAGGGTTCTGTGAACAATTTTCAATTGCATTAATAATTAATAGCACCCACCCAAAAACTTTAAACTGCAGCTAATAACTGCTGTAGACAGAGTGCATCCCTCTTTCCTTCAGAAATATTTACCCCATGTGTATTGGTCGTAATTCGTAACTTAAAGGATTGGGGGGTTAACTATTAACTATTATCAGATCGATAGTCACCCAGATAACAGCTATTGTGGAAAGTGGCATAAAAAGTACCATATATATATATATAGAATATATAGATAAACATTTTAAGCGCTAACCGTTAGCGCGGGGACGGTTTTCCACTTTGGCGGAATCAATCAGACATCAGACTGACAGAGGACAGATCGGAGGACGTGAGTTAACTTGAGTTCAGTATAAAAGGAGAGATGCTGCACTGTCAATCCGGGTAGAATGTAGAATGTTGAATTTGGAAAGTATTGTTATTATCATCATCATGTACAATTAATAATATTCTTATTATATTTTAATTTATTAATATTTCTATAATTTTAATTATCTTTAATTTTACAAAAACCGAGAAAATGTCCGCAGATTTATTCACAACTATTGTTACTCCAAACGGAAAGACTATTGAACAACCTTTAGCATTATTCATTAATAATGAATGGGTTAAGACAGATTCAACTTTTGAAACCATTAATCCATCTACTGGTAAGCCAATCTGTTCAGTTTTTAAAGCTGGTCCAGTGCATGTTGATCAAGCTGTTGATGCTGCAAATATAGCATTTAAATCATCTGAATGGTCAGATTTAACAGGATCTGAACGTGGTGATATTATTTATAAAATGGCTGAAATTATTAAAAGAGATTCTGAATTAATTGCATCAATTGAATCATTGGATAATGGTAAACCATATTTAAATGAATGTCTTGGTGGTGATTTAAAAGAAGCTTATGAAGTTTTCAAATATTATGCAGGCTGGTCCGATAAACATACTGGACAATTAATTGGTTCTCAAGTTCTTGGTAAAAATAAAATTTGTTATGTTGAGCCTATTCCATTAGGTGCTGTTGGTGGTATTGTTCCTTGGAATTTCCCATTTATGATGATGGCATGGAAAATTGCACCTGCTTTAGCAACTGGTTGTACTGTTGTAATGAAATCAAGTGAAATTACTCCTTTATCGGCTTTATTTTTTGGTAAAATTGCATTAGAAGCAGGTTTACCAAAGGGTGTTTTAAATATTCTTTCAGGTTTTGGTGCAGATGTTGGCTCTGCAATGGTAAGTCATCCAAAACTTGCAAAAATTGCATTTACTGGTTCTACTGCAACTGGTCAAAAGATCATGGAAGGTGCTGGTGCAAGTAATTTAAAAAAAGTCACTTTAGAATGTGGTGGCAAGAGTCCATTTATTGTGTTCGAAGATTGTGATTTAGATTTGGCAGTTGAATGGGCTTATTGGGGTATTTATTATAATAAGGGTGAAGTTTGTACTTCAACTTCAAGATTCTTTATTCAAGAATCAATATATGATTTATTTCTTAAAAAGTTTGTTGAATTAACTAAATCAAGAGCAATTACTACAGATCCATTTGATGAAAGTTGTACTATTGGACCATTAGTTTCAGAATTACAATATAATAAAGTTAAAAAATATGTTGAATTAGGTCAAAAAGAAGGTGCAAAACTTCTATCTGGTGAATTCATTGATGGTCCAGGTTATTTTTGTGAACCATTCATATTTGCAGGTTGTACTGATGAAATGACAATTGTTAAAGAAGAAATCTTTGGACCAGTTGTTGCAATTACTAAATTTAAAACTGTTGAAGAAGCTATTGAAAGAGCTAATAATACTACATATGGTCTAGCTGCAGCTTTATTTTCTGATAATATTACAAAGGCGCATACTGTTGCTTCCAAATTAGAAGCAGGTATGGTTTTCATTAACTCTAATGGTGATTCAGATATTCATGTACCATTTGGCGGTTCAAAAATGAGTGGTATTGGTAGAGAATTAGGTTCATATGCTCTTGATTTATTTACTGAAAACAAAGCTGTCCATGTTAATATGACTATACCATTTAAATAAACATTTTTATAACTGAGTTTAAATAATATCTTGATTAATAAGAAGAAACTTGAAAATTGCCCTATTGACAGAGATTTCCAGAACATTCCTCTTCGCGATGTGCCAACTTGACATGGAGATGGATTAAATATTAAATATATATTTAATGTTACCAAAACGCCATCCAAGACCTTCTTTTTTATTCTAGATAATAATTTATAAACTGCAAGATAAAACAAATAATTTAATACTAATAAAAACAATAAAATGGTAGTTCAAAATCCAAATAATTGGCATTGGGTTGATAAGAATTGTATTGACTGGGCTCGTGCATATTTTGACGAAAAATTAAAATCAATTTCAGCTGATGATGGAACTACAAGTGTAAAATTATCTACAATCAAAAGTTTAAAAGGTGATTGTGAAGTTTGTCAACGTAAAGGTAAAGTCATTTCATTATTTGATTTATCTTTGGAAGTTAATTATGAATCAAGTAGTGGTCATAAAGGTTCTATTACAGTTCCTGAAATTATGTATGATACCGAATCTGATGAATACCAATTCAATTTAGATGAAAGAGTTGATGAAAATTCAAGAGTTTTAATTAGAAGTAAGATTGTTCCACAAATAAGAGAAGTATTAAATGATTTTGGACCTACATTAATTAATGTTCATGGATCAGATATTCAAGTTAACGAAGATCAAGTTATGTCAACTTTTACTAAGGGTAATCAAAATTTAGAATATATGAAACCTATTGTTAAAGAAAAGACAACATTTAACAAGAATGATTCAGATATTAAAGAATCTAAACCATTACCACAATATGCACAAAAATATAATATTTCATCATTGCATTTAAGTACAGAGTTTAACACATCAGCTGATCAATTATATATAACGTTATTAGATCCACAAAGAGTTTCTGCATGGACTAGATCTTCACCTGGTGGAATTGAACCTAAAATTGGTGCTGAATTCAAGTTATTTGGTGGTGGTGTTGAAGGTAAAATCTTGAATTTAATTAAAAATAAAGAAATTCAAATGCTATGGAGATTAAGTAGTTGGAAAGAAGGTCATTATGTAAAGATTACATTCACATTTGATCAAGGTGATCATGAAACCATTATGAATGTTGATATGAATGGTGTCCCTATAGGAGAAGAAGAATTGGTTGAAGGCAATTTTAGGGATAAATATTTCAGAGCAATTAAGTTGACATTTGGTTTTGGTGCTGTTTTATGAAATCTAGTCTATAATAGATTGCTATATTACATGCAGTTAGTTTAATAATGAATTAAATCTTTATTATAATTTAATAGTTTATAAAAGTGAAGAATGTAGTGTTTTTATAAAGAAAAATAAATTGAAAGAATAAATAGAAGATATATTGAAATTATATTTGTCTACAAAAATTAACTTAAAAATTAAATTTTGTATATAAACAAAATAGATAACGATTAAATGCCCAAAATAGATAGATAAATATATTGATGTTAAAGGAAGAAATGATAACATAATGTTTAAGCAGCAAACTTCTTAGCAGCTTCTTCCCAGTTAATAATGTTCCAAATAGCGGAAAAGAAATTAACCTTAACATTTTGATATTGTAAGTAGTAAGCATGTTCCCAAGCATCAAGAGCAAGTAATGGTTTCAGGTGAGCAGCTGGTCTTTCATGGTTGTAAACAGAAATAATTTCAAGAGCACCATTGTTAAGGTTCTTACAAATAAAAACCCAACCAGAACCTTGAATACCGGCCAAAGCTTTGTTAGATAAATCAATTAATTTTTCAAAAGAACCATATTGAGAAATGACAGCTTTATATAAAGCAGAATCTTCTGCTGGTAACTTACCACCACCAACAGATTGTGGAGCTAAACTTTCCCAGTATAAACAATGGTTAGCATAACCACCACCATGAAACTTAATGTTTTGCTGTAATTCAACACACTTGTTTAAATCACCAGCCGCTTCTGCTGCAGCGTGTTGTTCTAAAGCTTGATTGATACCATTAACATAAGTTTGATGATGCTTAGTGTAATGTAAGGTATTTAAATCAGCAGAAATGAATGGTTCTAATTCTGTGAATTTATATTTTAATTCAGGAAGAGTAACCTTGTTTCTGACTAAACTCATAATGAAAGGAGAGTTAACCTTTTTAACAATTGATCTTGCGGAAGAGAACATTTTTGAAAGAATAGTTTAAATATTATGTGTAAGAATAAAAAAATTTATTTGTTTAGTAGGTAATTCTGCTTGTATTTAAATAGAATTATCAATTGAATTTAGTTATAATATATATCTACCAATAAGGTTGAAAAAAGAAAACGAGTCAATTAGGAGAATTAAATTGTAAATACCAAAACGGAAAGATCCAGGAACAATATGAGCAAATAAGAAGAAAGAGATGGCAAATGGAATATCTGAGAGATGAGGACTGGAAAGGTGGTGGTTATTAAATAAATTTAATAAATGCTGCAAAGGAAAGATGTGGAGACAATTGGCCCGCATCAGTATCCAATATCCAATAATCAGTAATGCAATAGTCAGTAGTTTAATAGAGCGAATCCCACTACCCACTATGGATTACACATTACACATTAGTGATTAATTATTAGCCACGCATTACACAACCAAAGTTTGTAGCTGGTGACCGACAGCAGACAGTCTATTCTAACGTTTCACATTCACGCAATTGATGCCAAACCAATCAGAAAATATAGATGGGAATGGTTGTAATTTGTAATGGCTGTGATGGTTCATTTTGAAAAGGGTCATGAATCATGAATGAGAAATATTTACAATAAATTCACGATATAATATCTCTAATCTTCAGTCTCCGTATCCGAATTCGGAGACGCATATAAATATGATTTTGTTGATGAACACTTGTTCTGCAGGATGTACATCACAAGTTATACAGAATACATTCAATGTTAAAAAGGTTTACTATTTTTGCTGTATATATATATACATATCTTGTGTTTTGTCTCTTGTAAATATCATTAATAATTAATAAGCAGCAATTCCAGCACGCCCATTGGCTAGCAGGAAGCGATACTAAAAGTGGGGAAGAGGGAAGAGGGAAGAGGGAAGTGAACTTCCCAAATTGCAAATAATCAATAATCCAAAAACAAAAAATCAACGTGGTGGGAGGCTGAGTGTGGCGCGGCAATATTTTTACCACGTGACTATTGGGAAACTGTAAACATCCGTGCACAGGGCATACTTCACAACTTTCTGTTGTCTGCGCTTTGAGCGGACACGTAATCTCAAATCCATGTCAATTGTCAATCTACGGCAACACGGAAATGGAAACTTAACTTGGTGTTTGACTTTTTATTTATTTACTCTATATCTCTATTTATCTTTCTTCTTTTCTCTATCAACAAGCATATTATAATGGTGAGTACATATATAAATAATTCAAACATAAAAGATTTCCTGAAAGCATTCAATGTCACAACACGATATCAAATCTGTGCCAAACAATATATACTAACATAAAATTTTTTATTTATCAATTAACTATATTTTAAATTATAGGAGGATCAACAAGTTGGACTAGTTATGTTGTTAGTAGCAACTTTTATATTTATATATTACACATTATGGACATTTGTTACTCCATTTCTTGATGATGATAGTTTAATTCAACATTTTTTCTTACCAAGATACTACGCTATTGCATTACCTGTTGTTGCATTGATACTCGGTATAGCCGTAGTTTCAACATTTGTTGGATTAGTCATTATAAAATCTGTCCAAAAGAAAAAAAGTAAGAAAAATTAAATTAAATTTAATTTAATTTAGTTAAACTAAGTTAAGTTAAATCACATTGACCTATAGGTTCTTATCATTTGTATATTTTATTTATCAAATTAGCTCAATTTTGATCTAATATTCATATAATAATAAATAATAAAATTATAATATAACAAAAAAAATAGATTTCTAACATTATTTTATTTTTATCTTATTCATTTTTGTTCATTGTCTTTCTTTAAAGATTCTATTTGTTTGCCTACACAGCAACAAGATCCTATTCAAAGTCATCAAGATTAATTGAAAATTTATTCAACTAGCTATTATTTTTATAAATTTATTTTTTATATTTTTAGGATAGATAATCAACAATTAATTACAATAAATAAAAAAATTAAGCTAATGCCAGCACCCATGCTGGGAGTCGAACCCAGAATCTTTTGATTAGAAGTCAAACGCGTTAACCATTACGCTACACGGGCATTGCTTGCCAAAAAATTGTCTATCTTTGTCCTACTCTTATTATATCGTTCACGTGACATTAAATATTTTAAATTAACTTTTTTTAAGATACTTTTTAAAAATTTTGAAAATTAATTATGAAGTTCAACAAAATTTTACAATTATTATAATTACGTAATATATTAGCCTTTCAGTATAATATATTAGCCTTTCAGTATAATATATTATTTTAATGATTATATTCTTTTTTATTAAATCATATTTTATATCAATATTATTTTATTATATATATATTTAAACTTTATAACATTATAAAATGATTATTATTATTATTATTATTATTATTATTATTATTATTATTATTATTATTATTATTATTATTATTATTATTATTATTATTATTATTATTATTTATAAATATTTCTATTCATTTATTATAAGTTTTGAAAATCTTAAAATCTATTTTTTTGATTATTGAGCTATTCATTATTGTTAATATTATAATTGTCGTAAGATGGAAAGTAATTTTGATTATAAAATAATTATCATGAATAATAAAATTTGATTTATTAAAAAAAAAAATTATGGTTTTTGTTTGTAGAAAAGACTTTCTTAAAAAAAAAATCAGTTAAAAAGATATGTCTTTTCAGCATGAGCAAAAAAAAGAAAGAATCTCTTAATTTGTTATTTGAAAATAAAAAAAAATTGAAGAAAAATATTGTGTATCATTTGATATTTGATGTCATTATTAAATGTCAGAAAATTTGAAGTCTTGACTGATATTGAAGCAAAGTTGAAGAAAACCAAAATAAAGAAAAAAACTAAACGGTTAAAAAAGAAGACAAGAGGATAATACATTAATATGGTATGTCCAGAATTGATGTAGATAAAATATTATTGTAGTGATATATTTATAGGAACAAAATTTTTAGCTCTTACTGTTGTTGTTGTTGTTGCTGCTGTTGCTGTTGTTGATCTGGTTTCTTTATATCTGCTTTGAAAGGTCTTGGAACTGCTGAAGGTTCTTCAACAACATATAAAGATTTATCAATATTTGGAGGAATTGGTTTAATTTCTGTACCTAATTCTTGTTCAATTTGATAAAGGTTATATCTATCATCCCAATTAATTAAATTAATTGCCAAACCATAATGACCAAATCTACCAGATCTACCAATTCTATGAAGATAAGTTTCTGCATTTTTTGGGAAATCAAAATTAATAACAACATTAACAGCTTGAATATCTATACCTCTTGTTAGTAAATCTGTACAAACTAAATTTCTAACTTTACCTTGTCTAAATTCATGAAAAACTTTATTTCTATCTGATTGTTTCATTCTTGAATGTGAATAATAACATGAATAATCTAATTCTGTAATCTTTTTTGCTAATAATTCAACTCTATTAGCAGAATTACAAAAGATAATTGCTTGATTAATTTGTAATTTAGAAAATAATGTATTAAGACAATGTAATTTTTGTTTCTCATCAACAAATGCATAATATTGAGTTATACCTTTTAAAGTTAATTCATCCATTAAATTAATTTCATAAGGTTTATAAAGATGTCTATCCATAAAAGTTTTAACAGTACGTGGGAAAGTTGCTGAAAATAATAATGATTGATAAGAATTTGGTTTACCAGGTTGAGATTGTGGCAAAAAACTTAAAATTTGATCAACAATATTTTGAAATTCCGGTGATAACATTTTATCTGCTTCATCCATTACAAACATATGACAATTATCTAATTTAGCAATATTTCTTGAAGCTAAATCTAAAACTCTACCTGGTGAACCAACTAAAATATGAACAGGATCATATAATCTAACAATATCATCCTTTAATGATGTACCACCAGTTGTTACCATAACTTGTAAACCCATATGTCTTGAAAAAGTTTTAACAACATGAGCAGTTTGTAATGCTAATTCTCTAGTTGGTACTAATATTAAAGCTTGAATATTATCATTTTTTGGTTTTATCTTTTCTAATGTTGGAATAACAAAAGCAGCTGTTTTACCTGTACCATTTTTAGCTCTAGCTAAAATATCTCTACCCATTAATGCAACAGGAATTGCTTCTTCTTGAATTGGTGAAGGTTTTTCAAATCCAGCTTCGAAAAGTCCCATTAATAATTCTCTTTTAAGGTTAAAGCTTTCAAATGTTTCATTTTTAGAACCTATAACATCATCCGTTTGAGGACGTAAATCTTTTGTTGGTATATTAAGATTGTCTTTCCAATTTTCTGTAGTCATTGTTAAAAGAAATAGATAAAATTTATAATTATAATTATGGAATATAAGTATGAATTTAAAGGTGTTAAATTAGTTTTAAATTCGGAAGTCTTGTGTAATTTTATATGGGGGTTTAATCAATGAATTATTGTATGATATTAAAGATATTATCAGTCTCTATATTAAAATTTTCAGTGAGTTACTATTCAGTAGATGATTTGACACTAGATATATATATGTAAACAAAAGTTGATTTAAGTAGGAGTTTCAGGTTAAGTTCTTATACATGTAATGCTCAGAGGTCCAAGTAGTGTCTTGTTCATTAACATTAAATTGTGATTATATTGAGGAATTGACACCGCTTTCGTATTTCGCATTTGGTGGCCAAAGCCAAAGCCAAAGCCAAAGCCAAGTAATCAATTTATTCTTAAGTGCACGCTGTAAAAGTTGGCAGTTGTTAAAGATGCGGCTGTGCAGTTACATGATTTTCAAGTTTAAGTTGTTAGGATTTATGGTTTATTTAGGTAATTAATTAATTAAATAATTATTTATTTATTTGCTATCAATATCGCCTGGACCAGCCAGTATTTCATGTACTACTAGCAACTGTAGTCCACAGAGTATATAAAGTATATGATATATAATATATAAGGAGCAAGTTTCAATAATTCGAGTAGTATAAAATACAGATATATGTAACAGACATAATAATGGATTTTTTTTTTGATAATCAGATAATTTGATATTTTTTCGAATTAAAATATAATAATATTTTCAATCAAAAACAGGTTGAATTTGATTTTTATTTGTTTAATTTTAAATTGTAGTAATAATGATGATGATAAAAATGATAATAATAAAAAAATATTTGAAATAGGAATAATAATGATAATAGTAGTAATAATGGTAATAAGAGTAGTAGTAATATAAATTGATTGTCAAAAAATGTCCTTTTCATTTAATGTTAGGAAAAGGAAATAAATTATTCAAATATTGACAAGCTTAACTTGATTAAAAAATGCGAATTTGCATATTACCGTTTTTGATGATCAATCATTATTTGCTTAGCTTAATGGTAAAGTAATATAATTTCTAGTTTACAAATCAAATACCCACATTCATGAACACTATAATATATTTGAATAAATAAAAACATGACAAATATCAAGTCACAGTTCCAAGGAGTAAAAGAAATCAGATATAGAGGGGTTTGGGTAAATTAATTAGATAATTGATTGAAAATTATATTATGAATGATATATGAATAGAAAAGATTTAATGAAGAGTTTTTTTTTGGATAGCAATTGATATCATTATTCTTCTTATATATTAATATCTAAAACGAGTCTAATATCATCAACTTCATTATGAGCCAAATCTTCCAAGAAAGGTAATAAATCAGGTAATTCACAATCATGAGAATCACTAAACCAACTTGAGATTGGAACTGCATGTTGAGGATGAAAAACATAAGATGCTGGAGAATTATCAATAATTATCAAATCTTCTAAGGGTCTACCCATTTGAGATAAATTTTTAATATAATTACCTTGATAATTGTAACAACTATCTCTAAATAAACGATGATGAATTGATTTATGAGAATCTAAAATATCTAATAAAGGATCACCATATCTTGATACAGAAGCAGTAAAAACAACAACTTCATATAATTCACCAACTCTTTTCAAAAATTGATCAACACCAGGTCTTTTAATAACATAAACATTATGAATTTGATCTTCAATTTCAACGGGTATTACAAAATCACATTGTCTAACATATTTAAATGAAGAATGGACTAAAGTTTCATCTAAATCTAAAACCAAACATTTTCTACCTTTTAATTCTTTTGGTTGTTCATTTAATAACCAACCAGATGATGCTACTGCTTGATCAGGTAAAATAGCGGTTAAATCTGTACCAAATTGTTCTTCATATAATTGTTCATTATAATTTGCTGAATTCAAATTTGAATCCGAGCTAATGTTACTAATTAGATTAGAAACATTATTATTGCTATTATTATTGCTATTATTATTATTATTATTATTATCAAAAGAATTATTAGTTGCTACTTCATTAATTGGAGTTGGATTATTTGATTCATCTATTTCCATTTTATTATTATTTATAGCTGTTTCATCAGTATTTTGAGTTTGATGTTCATGTATTTGACAATTATCATCTTCATCTTTAGAACTATCTGTCAAATCTTTTAAATCTGTAATATCTTCAACCATATCTTTATAATCATTTGATTGAATATGAGTTGTTGAACTTGAATCTGAATTAGACATATTCTGTGAACCTTGATGTTTAGAATTATCAGTTGATACGACTGGAATTGAAGTATTTTCTTTTAATGTGTTAGATTGGGGAGATAATTTTGATGTAGAATTAGATTTCTGAACTGTATTTGTAGTAGTGGTATTATTATTATTGTTGTTATTAGAAATCAAAGATTTATTGATAGTTGTCGTTGTTGATAAAGGTCTTTGATTTGTATTGGTTAAAGCCTTTTGTAAATTAGATTGAGTTTTCGTTAATTTTTGTTGATGAGTAGAATTAGATTTTGATTTTGATAAATTATTTTCTTTTCTAGTTGAATCTTCTGCATCAAAGCAACAAAATAATGATGATAAAAATGACATTGGATTAATAGGGTATAGTTGTAAAAAATTGAATAAAATGATGCTCTGTTTATGGATATAGCAGCACTAAAAAAATTATTAGAAAAGTATATCAGTATAATGAATGAATAAACGGAGGAAGGAAATAAAAATTGAACTAACTTAAAGGAGGAAAATTAAAAAAAAATAAAAACAAAATATTGACGAATGAATTGATTAATAATTAATTAATTAATTTGATTGAATAATTTTAATTTGATTTTTGTAATTTGAATGATTAAATTGAATAAAATCTAACAAGGAATAGTATATATATATATAATATATATTAAGAAATATGAGAAAAACCAATTGAAAAATATGTGAACAAAATAAGATTAATCTGAGGCGATTGTCAATATACGGAAAGTCGGAAGTTAGAATTTAGTTGAAACGTGGGATGTTTGTTGTATTTGTTGAACGATATTTTTTGATATAAGAATAATCCTGAAAGAAGTGTATGAGTATATGTATATGTATATCTATATATCTTAATTGTAATTTATATTGTGTAATATATGAAAGTAGAAGCCAGGGGCAGAAATATGATAAATGCTATAGATTATATATAGATTGATGGGGGGTTGAGGAATATAAGTTCCTTTTGAGTGGATGATGGTAGTTGAACAAATGTGTGTCAAGAGTAAATGGACACAATGAGATGAATAATAATTATTAACACAAGTAACTGTAATCTGTTGCTTGTGGATTGTGGTGGTCAAAGAGGTGGTGTTATTGCAGTTGATGTTGCTGTTGTTGTATAACGTGTAGTTCTACTGTAGTGTCTTGCCTTTTTGCTCTTTGCTTTGCCTCTTAGTTTTGAGTTTTGAGCATTGACTCTTTTTCTTTTTCTTTTTCTTTGCTCTTTCTCTTATTTTTTTTCTTTTCTTTCCCTTTTGCGGGCAGCAGCAGCAGCAGCAGCAGCAGCGCAGAGCAGCCATCTTTCCGGGCTGTGCAGCAAGCTTGCAATCTGCGATTTGCAATTTGCGTTTCATGTGATGTGTCATCCTGCCCGCGACACTGCTGCTGTTGCGCGTCGATCGACGCTGATATTTTCCTCTCATGCTTCATTTTTTTCACTTTACTCTTTTTTCTATTTTCTGTTTTCCAGTTTCCAATTTCAAAAATTTGCCCTCCAAATCTCCAATCTCCCAATTTCTCAGCAACTGGCCACTGGTTGGCCATTCGCCACACTTACACAATGTATTATTAATCGACTTCATTATTAATTGTTTTTGACAATCTCATCCAGACACCAGACACCAGACACGTCCACCAGTAACCAATAAATATGCAGTACTTATTTTAATATTTAATCTTGTCACTTTCTCATTCTTTGTAAATGTATTCTCTTCTTTCCTGTTGCTGATACCCTTTTACTCAATTAATGTTCAATTTTGTCGTTCTCGTTTTAATCGTTATACTGATCAATAAGTTCTTAACAAGACAGGCCTCTGCTTCTCCTTATTCTAAAAACTTAAATAAATCTTCAAATCAATCTAATTTAAATAATTCAAATAATTCAAATAATATGGTTACCGTTATTAATACTGAAGAAGAATTCAAAACTGCAATTTCTGCTTCTAATTTAGTAGTTGTTGATTTCTTTGCAACTTGGTGTGGTCCTTGTAAAATGATTGCTCCAATGTTAGAAAAATTCTCAACTGAATATTCATCTGCTAGCTTTTATAAAGTTGATGTTGATGATTTACCTTCCGTTGCAGCTTCTAATGAAGTTTCATCTATGCCAACTCTTTTATTCTTTAAATCTGGTGAATTAGTTGGTAAAGTTATTGGTGCAAATCCAGCTGCTATTAAACAAACTTTACAAAAATTAGCTTAAATTATTTCATTTTATTAATTTTATTAATTTAATATAATATAATATAATATAATATAATATAATATAATATAATATAATTTTAATATAATATAATATCTTTTTTTGTATAACATCCTACTATATATTTTTATACATTTCAAAAAATTAACTTCTGCTTTGTTAACTGTACTTTTTTTTAAATTAATCAACTATACTTTTTACACAATTTTAATTAATTAATTAATTGTTGAAAACATCCGCAAATAAACTATCTAAATCAAATTCTTTTGACCATTCTTTAACAATTGTTGTTTGTTCAACTTTTGGTGGTGGAGCTGCTCCACTTGCTCCATTAGGAATCTTAACATCATTATCAGTAGCTTTAGATGACTTTGGTAAACTCCAACCTTGGAATTTACCATCTCTCCAATCTTTTAATACAATCATTGCAGCTGCATGTAAATTTGGAATACCTCCACGTCCGAGCCTACCTTGATTTCTTGCAATATGAATTAAAACATTTTTAGTAAAATCATCTAAATCAATTGAAGCTAATGCTGGTAATTTATAGAAATTTTTAAAACTTTCAGCCATTAAATTTTCTTTTGATAATTTATTTAATAAATATCTAACTGCATAAATTGGATCTTGAATTTGCTTTTCTGGTATAGCACTTAAAATTGCTAATTTTGCTTCATATTCTTTTTTATTATTTTTACTTTTATTATCTGGGAAAACAATACCTGGTGAATCAATAATTTTTAATTTATTATCAACTTTAACTTCTCTTAAAACTCTTGTTACACCAGCTTGATTACCAACTGGACAAACTTTATTATTCTTATGTTGATGTTGTGATGTTAATGCATTAATTATAGAAGATTTACCAACATTTGGATATCCAATAACACCAACAGTAATTGCTCTATGTAAATTACTCTTTTGTGCATATGCTTTTAATGCCAATAATAATTGATTAGCTGTTTGATTTTGAGTTAATTTCTTATTAAATGATTTACCATTATTTGCTCCATTAGATGCTTTAACTGGAATAGTTGGAAATGATGATCCAAGGAAATCTAACCATTGTTTAACAACTTCATCAGGAACTAAATCAACTTTATTTAAAAGTAAAATTAATCTTTTACCTTGACTTTGTAAAATTGCTTCTTCAATCTTTTTTGATCTAGTATTTTCTGGATCACGTGCATCCAAAACATAAAGAACAACATCAGCAGAATCAACAACAGATTTGAAAACTTTATCAAATTGTTTTCTTGATTTTTCAATTTCACTATTATTATTTTCTTCTTCATCAATTGGTAATTCATAATCAACAACTTCTAATTCTTCATCCATTTTATCAGCATTACCAGAACCATTTTCTTCTTCACCATTGAATTCAGCAGCTGCATTTTGTGCACTTTCTAATAATGCTGCCATATCATTAGCTCTATCCTCTTCATCATCATTTTCTTCTTCCATCATATCAGCATCATCTTGCATACCATTTTGTTGTAATTGTGCTTGCTTTCTTTGTTCTCTCATTTGTAATTTATGTTCATCACGTTCTTGCTTTCTTTGTTCAATTTCTTGAATTAATTGTTCCTTATATGGGAATGATGATGGAATTCCAGGATCTTTCTTTTGACGTGATCTCCATGTAACATCCTTTTTTGCAGTTTTCTTATCTTTACGACGTTGTGCTGAAGCTTTCTTTTTAATACCTTCCCTTAAACGGGTGGTCATACGCTTGGATGTTGGCTTCTTAACTCTCATTTTGTTAATCTGTAGTTAATTTTTATTGTTATTATTATTTATACTAAAGTTACCCTTTCTTTTAAATAATATAACAAAATTGAATATATATTCTTTAAAAAATATAATTTTTAAAAAAAATCTACAAAATTTTTTTTTTTCATGAAAAAAAATATAAAATTCATTAAAAATGAGAAATTCGCGTGTCAAATGAAAAATTCATGGGGATCAAAGACGAGAACCGAAGACTGAATATTAAAGTGATACTACTAAATTGCATACTTATTCCTTTTCTCTTTAACACAGAGATATTGTGCTAAATCATTATTTTGAGATACGAATTTATTATCAAGAATTGATGGAAACTTAACCACTTTGATTTGTCAATAAAATATATCCTTATACCATTATTTACAATAAAAATAGATTTATCCCTTATACAAGCTATTCTTTTTCATAATGAATTAATCAATTTTAAGTCTTTCAATAAATTCTCATGTCAAATTTTTTAGAATAATGTATCGAAATGATAATTGTTTGAATAATATAAGTAGTTTCAACAAAGTATACTCACTAGCAATTTAATGAAGACTTGATTTTTATGTATTTCATCCTCCCTGCTATGCATGTTAACCTAATTTTTTCAGTAATACTACTGATATTCAAGTTAATAAATGGAATTCTATAAACCAGAATGAAATTTAAGTTGATACCAACTTCAATTCTACCTTTTTGTATTCCCATAATTTAAACGCCATTCAAATTTTAAGTTCGTAGCCTCTGTAGATTTGAAAATAATTCAATTAAAATAGATCTGTCCATTTTTGGATTTTACAATAGCACGCACAACTCCAGCGGTTTGAATTATAAACAATTATATAGTGTAAAGGTTATATATACAGTTGAAAAATGGCGTTTACAGAAGTTAGTTAATTTGTATAAAAGCCAGTGTATATTTAAAACAACCAGTAATGGATTTTGTTTCGCCTATATAGTTAGTTAATACACCGGCTAATATTTTTAGCCGACGAGTAAGTTTCATGGGCAACCATCTTTCCCATGAAAAGAGCGAGTAGTTTTAGTGGGCTTTCGGTTAAATTCCTACAAACGCGAGCGGGTTTTCTCACCACGCAAGATAATTTACTGGGCAGATTGTTGAAATCATGGGCTTCCTGCCAATTTAGGAGGACACCGACTAAAATTATAGCGCACCCGACAACTTCTGGGACAAGTTGAGAGTTGACGAGTGGGACCCAGGCGGCTGGAGGGTGCGTTTAGAGTTGATGAGCGAGAGCCCAGAACTGGCGGTCTCCATAGTTAGTTGTTAGCCTTTGTACATGTACTTTAATATATATATTCCCGAAGTTTTACATTTTTCATTTTGCCCAAAAACCAAAAACAATGCTATATATATATATCAAGAGCAATAGAGGCAGCTTTCAGAACAATGGAACATGTCACATGTTAAATGTGACTAGTTACAAGTAATTAAATTGTAAGTTATAGCAATAAGTTATATAATTTCAGGTCTGTACTCTTCCCGATAAGTCCTACAGCAAATTTTGAACAACGGTTTCTCGTTTCTCGTTTCTCGTTTAGGGGTTTAAGATTCAGGTTCTCGCCCCAGACCCTTGAGACTTGAGATTTTTCATTTTTCACTCCGACAGCTAGATCGATGCTATTTAGATGGTCAAATATCAAATACAAACCCGATAACAAATTGATCATTTAACATTTAAAGTGGTCGTTAATTATCTCCTTGTTCTTTTTAAATTTTGATCTATCCATACGTTAAAAACATACATTGAAAACTTAATCATTAATATATAGTGATAGTTAAAAAGAACTTAAAAATATTTATATACATGCGTATTTTAGTTTTTGGGCATCGTGTGAATCATTAAATCAGATTTTTATTTTATTAACATAAGACCCTTAAATTTGTAATTTTCAAGGAAAAAGACAGTAAATTACAAAGTGACCTGTATTAAGTAAGCCTCTTATTAAAATTTAATTTTGATCTTAGATTTATCGCCAGTCGGCCACTTAATTTTTGACAGATTTAATGCCCAGACAACTATTTTATATCGACATTAATATATATATATACCTTAGCTGTTTTTTTTAATTTTTTAAACTGTCAAATTATAGACGGAGAATTGTTTTTGATAAAAAGGTATTACAATAAATAAATGTATTCCATACAATAAATTGTATTCTCTTTGTTTATCTTTAAACCAAAAACAGTATTTTAATTTGAAAATGCCCAAACCTAATCATCCCAAAATATATATATATCCTTTATACCTTTAGACCTTATTTGAAATTTATAATTTAACGGTAAATTGTGGATATATATTCTATTGGAATTTAATACCAATCATTAATAAATAACCCCAGATTTTTTTTTCATATTATTTCATAAGCAAATGATTTGTCATTAAAAATTCATTATTTAATTAAAGCTTATCATTTAATTAATCATCCTATAAATTAATTTTAATTTTAAGAAAATATTAATTATATATTTGTAACTGTTCTATAAGTTTTATAAAAAGAACCCCGTTTCTCCACAAGAAGTTTTGAGCTTGAGCTAACCTCCAGTATTTTTTATTGTCAATATATTGCTATTTTATTTGCTATTATATTTGCTATTTTATTTGTTTTCATATAAATATTAAGACAAAGGCTATTATACAAAACATGAAAAATATACTTAAAGTAATTACTTTATTACTATCAATTGCTAACAGATGTCTTGCTGATGATGCTGTCTATATTCCAACTACCATGAGTTTTAATAAAGGTAGTGCTGAGATTTGGTCATGTTACACTGGGGTTGAAGATTTTGTTTATGATTATACTCCACTTATGCTAGGTCTATACTCTTCTACTTATGACGTTCTGTGTGGTTACCCTCCAGCTACTGGCTCTATTTTACTATGTTCTGTTAATATTTTTGCAATTCAAACTGAAAAATACTTTAAGAAAATCTTTAAGGCTACTGCAAATTATTGTGCAAGGTACAGTTCTTTCTCATATGATAGTGATTTTTACGAAGCACAATATGAGAATGCTACAAAGCATTTTGTTGAATATTATAATGTTGAAAACTTTTCTCAACCATTATACTCTCCAGTCATGCCAAATGTTTCAGCTTTATTAAAAGAATATAAGGGTTACAGATCCTATTATTTTAACATCGATGCAGGTACCTGGTTTAGTGTTGGTATTTGTGGTTATTTCTCAGTATTAATACTTATTAGCGCAATTTACAACTTTACTAGAGAAGCTGGTTTAACTAGATTTATTAATAACTCTAAAATATCTAAATTATGCCAAAAGTATATCATATTTCCAACTTTATTCCCAAATGGTAAATTTACTCAGTACTATGGTTGGAAATACTTCTCTCTTTTGTTTCCAAATAGAGCTCAGTTTCTTGTTGATCTTGGTCTTTTCATTATGCAAGTTGCTTTTTACTCTAGAAGTTATGGTGCTAAAGGTACTCATTGGTTTGGTGATGAAACTTATGCATGGCAAAGATTCCTTTCTGATCGTACAGGTATTATGGCTTTTGGTAAAATTCCTCTATTAATATTGTTGCAGGTAGAAATAATTTTCTTTTGTATATCACTGGATGGTCATTCTCTACATTTTTACACTTCCATAAAGTTGTTGCTTATTGGATGTTTCTTGATTCTATGATTCATTCTGTTGCTTATACCATTGAATGTTTGGGTTATTATGTTTACTATTTACAAAACGATCGTTATTTTGCTTGTGGTGTAGCGGCTACTGTCCTTTGTGGTTTCTTGTTATTACAAGCTATGCACCCATCAAGAAGCTGGTACTATGAATACTTCCTCACCATTCATGTTGTTATTGCATTATGTTTTATTGTAATGTGCTGGTACCATTGTAGAGAATTAGGTTGGTTAGAATGGTTAATTGCAGCATGTTCAGTTTGGTTCTTTGATAGATTACTTCGTGCAATTCGTATGGCAGCATTTGGTTACAAAGATGCTACAATTACAGCAGTTGATAATGAATTAATGAAGGTTGAAGTTGCAAAGCCATCATGGTGGTTCCATAAGCCAGGTACATATTGTTATGTTTACTTTTCTGGATGGTTATTTTGGGAAAATCACCCATTCACAACTGTTGTTGAAGGTGATAAAATTTGTGCATATATCAAAGTTAAAAGGGGTGTTACTGCTAGAGTCTGGAAACAATTGATTAAAAATAACAACACTATAACTAGAAGAATTTGTATCGAAGGTCCATACGGTGGTGATGGTTTCCCAAAGCTCAAGAAGTGCAATGAAACAATCTTGATTGCTGGTGGCTCTGGTGCTCCCGGTATTTTAGAATCTGCTGGACAAGTTAACACTGGTAAGATGGTATGGGTTGCTCCAAATTTACAAACAGTAAAGGCATATCAAAAGCTAATTGAAAACGTCAAGATCCCACTGGAAATATTTATTACAAAAGAACAAAGTGAAAAAAAGATTTTATCTTTACAAGAATTATTTGTTTCATTTAATATTGAAAGTTCAGGAAAGGATACTGATAGTTCAGGAAAGGAATCAGATAGCGACAAGAACATCGATTTAAGTAGCCCTGGTTTGATTACTGTCAATTACTGTAGACCAAACTTGTATGAAATCATTGATCCTTCTATCAGAGATTCAAATTCAAATAATATTGGAATAATGTCCTGTGCTCCTCCAGCTATGTCTGATGAAATCAGAAATATAATTGCAAACAATGCCACTTCTTGGGAAAAGAGTGTAGATTACTTTGATGAATTCCAAATTTGGTAGTTTATTGTTTTTAATTTTGTTCTAGATATATTTATTCTTTTCGATCTTTTTTTTTACATTAACATTATTTAATATATATATATATATACATAATTCTTTTTGAGATTCTTTTCATGATTAATAACGGACTTAAACTTTGTTTTAAAATCGTAAACCTTAAAGATGCAATCTGCACAACCTCATTGAGAAGCAAATATCTCACAACGCGGGAAAATATATACAACAAGGCAGGCAAAACGCAGAACAGCGAGCTAGATAAATCTATTACTAAGATCGTCTTCTAAAGCTTACAAGAGAACCAGTATGAAGAATTCATTTCATCTGTTGAATATCAGTAAAGGCTCATTTGAAACATAACAACAAGGTACTACCATAAAATATAATACTATGGGATCACCACCAGCAAGCTATGCGATCATCATAGATTCAGGATCTTCTGGTTCAAGGGGTATTGTGTATGAGTACATTTCAGATCCTACTAATGATCCAAATAGTTTGCCGAAGATAAAACAAATTTCAAATAAGAAAACGAAACCTGGATTATCTACATTTGGCAAAAGGAAAAAAGGAACTTATGACTTATGGAGAGATCATTTTGAAGATATAGTAAATAGTGCTAAACAAGCAATTCCATCAAACTTACACAGTTCAACTCCGATTTTTGTCCAAGCAACTGCCGGTATGAGATTATTACCAACACACGACCGTGACAGAATCCTTGATGAAACATGCCAGATATTATCAATGAAATGTGATTTCATAGTGCAACCATGTAATGAACATGTGGAAGTTATTGATGGTGATACTGAAGGATTGTATGGTTGGTTAGCATTGAATTATTTGACTAATAAACTGACGGATATTGTTGATTCAGATAAAGAAAGTATTTCCAAAAGTCGCCATCCATACGGATTTATGGATATGGGCGGTGCTTCTACACAACTTGCTTTTGTTCCAAGTAGGAAAGATCAACTAGATAAACATTCTGATGATATGTATACTGTTAGTTTAAGAAATAATGCAGGTAAAATGAGTGAATGGTCTGTTTTTGTTTCAAGTTGGTTAGGTTTTGGTGCAAATGAAGCTAGAAGAAGACAATTGGATGCACTAATTAATGCATTACCTTCAGAAGTTAATTATGATAGCGATGGTGATGGAAAGGGTGATCTGATGGATCCATGTTCACCAGTTGGTATGAAAACTGATGTTGATTACAATGGTAAAACTTTTACAGTTACTGGTTCTGGAGAATATGAAGGCTGTTTGAAAACAATATACCCCTTACTATTAAATCATATGCCATGTTCGGATGAACCATGTCTTTTTAATGGCGTACATGCCCCAGCAATGGATTTTTCAATGGAAAAGTTTGTGGGTGTAAGTGAATATTGGTATACCGCTAACGATGTTTTCAAATTAACTGGAGAATATAATTATGAAGACTTTGAATCCGCAACATCTGAATTTTGTAAAACGGATTGGAATGTTATTTTGGATAAATTCGAACGTAAAGAATACGGAGATGCGTTATCAATGGATTTGTTGCAAACTTCATGCTTTAAAGCTAGTTGGATTGTAAATATTTTACATGAAGGATTTGGAATTCCAAGGCTAGGTGTTGATGACGACACAAATATAAATGAAAAAGATGAACCTATTTTTAAGAGTGTAAATAATATTGATGGGAATGAACTGTCTTGGACTTTAGGTAAAATGGTGCTATATGCATCATCACAAAATCAAGGAGATGGAACTGTTGGAATATTCTCAGGTTCTTCTGTCATAAAACACACACCATCTATTAATCCAAATACAGCAGCTAAAGATGCAGCAGAAGACAGTAGCTCAATACTAGATAACTTGTTAGTATTTAGTGTATTTGGATTAATTCTGATGGCACTTTACTATTTTACCATTAAAAAGTTTGGTAGTTTGAATAAACTTTTAAAAAAAATACATGGATATAATAAATTAGAACAAACAGAAGAACTTATAAATTTAGAAGAAGGAAGAAGCTTATCACATCAAGTAAGCAGCACGAATCTTGATAATGGATTAAGAACACGATCAACGATGAATTTACATGATTTATCGAATTCTTTTTCTAACGATGATGCTAATGATTCCTTAAATTTTATATCTGGATTAGGTCATGATACTTTAAAACATTCATTTACTGTCTCTAATTTTCGAGAGCCTCCACAACAGTCATCTTCAAAACCAATAAATAAAATTCCACAGAATTTTTTCAATTTAGGAAATGGATCTCAACAAAGTTTCAAACGCATATCAACACTCTAATTACAATAACTATTATATACATAAATGCAGAAGCTGTTAGTTTTAGTTAATTATTAAAAGATTATATATATCTATAGATATAATTATATATGACTGGTTAATTTATTCTGCTTTGAAATGCCATAAACCATCACCAAGATATTCGTATAATTCCACACCTGTATTTTTATTTATAGTTTTGATATCGTTTATAGACATTGACAATTTACCAACAGCCATAGCATTTTCCTTACCCTCTGCATAAATTGTAACGATTTGATCAACCGGCCAATCTTCATCAGGCAACTTTGCACCTGCAGATGTTAAACCTGGACACATAATGTTTGCACCTGATAAAACAAATTTAATAGCACCTCTATCTACTTGAACACGAGGAAATGCTTCTGGATATTTATGTACAATACGAAGTTCTGGAATTAAATCATCAAATTGTTGGTAAAAAAGTATTTGGTTGTCAATAACATAAAGCTGAATCTTATCTTCACATTTAAATAAAGTGATAGGTACCTTCTTTGGAATGATATCATCAACGACGTCTTCGAGTAATGGGTATTGTTTGATTAATTTTGCCTTTAAAGTTTTGGAAACTGAAGATTTCAAATTAGTACGTGTATGCACGTCATCTTTGGTGAATTTCTTAAACATTGTGGTTAGCTTTAAAAGTATTTGGAAAGGCTACAAAGTCACAACATAAAGACGACATATTGTGAACACTGACTTCAAATAAACAATTAGTTCAAATGTTCACATCCTTTTTTTTCATCTCGATAAAGAATTTTTCATGATGCTGCGAATTTTAATTTGCACAATAGTATAAGTTGTAAGTAATAACTAATAACTAATATGGCAAAGTCACTAGGTTTGCAACCTTTATCAATTACTTACAATATAAGAGTAACCATTCTACAATATATTTATGTATAATTTTATTCTTTTATAAATGTAAAGGATACAATGCTAGTCAGAGACAGAGCATTGCGATCTATCAATCGTCCCATTTTGTTATACACATGGGAGGGTAATAAGAGTTCCAAAAATTCTCCAGATGGATAAACCGCAAGGAAGAAGTCATGTTGAAGTTTTCAACTAGCAAAAACATGATCTCGGACGAATCCTCACTGATACACGTAATGCCCTAGCATAAGGATGGAGAAGGAGGATAAACAAAGTTGGAGTAAAGATAAAGCAAATACGAAGCAAGGTTAAGTAGAAAAAAAAGTGGCGAACCTCTTCCTTTTATACTCCACTCTCCTCTCCACTGCGCGACTTGCTGGTAGTTAGTTACGTTTCACGTTTTACGTGCATCTTTTATTTAGTTACATACAGGAAATATAGATAATCTATGAAAAATGACAGGTGCCTTTTTCTTTTCTTTCACCAGATTCATAGATATACAATGCAATATCATAGCTTGACACCAATGTGAATAGCAGCAACACCGAAAGTTAAATTTTCATAACCCTTTCCTGGGACATAGAAACCGGCTTCTCTGATCATATTGGCAAATGTTTCCTGATTAGGAAACTTTCTGATACTTTCAACTAAGTATTGGTAGGACTCTCTATCATTTGCAATCAATTGTCCCATCATTGGTAACAAAGAAAATGAGTAAATTTGATATAAATAATCCAATGCTGGTTCTTCCACTTGGGAGAATTCTAAACAAGCAAAAATTCCTCCTGGTTTTAAAACTCTATAAGCGGTATTTAAACCTGCTTGAATATTTGTAAAATTTCTAATACCAAATGCAATAGTATAAACATCTTTGGAATTATCTGGAATTGCATCCATCGTTTCACCATTTTGTTCTAAAAATTGAATTCTTGAAGAATTACCATAAGGAGTTGAAAGACATCTTTTTTCACCTTCTTTTAACATATCAGGATTAATATCAGCAACAGTCATTGTAGATTTATTATCTCCATACTTTAATCTAGCATGATCTAATAAACCAAATGCAATATCACCAGTACCACCGGCTACATCTAAGAATGCCAATGGTTCACCAGAGTTTGGTCTCATACCACAATCTAATTTTTCAATTAAATGTTTTTTCCATAATCTATGAATACCCATTGACATAACATCATTCATAATATCATAATTTGATGCAACAGATGAAAAAACATCATGAACAAGTTTTTCTTTTTGATCCTTTGGAACAGTCTTGTAACCAAAATGAGTAAAATCTGCGGAAGAATGTGGAGTTTGTTGCTGGTTGAGCTGAGCGATTTGAGAGAATAGTCTTAGAGACGATCCTGTCACCCTAGTAGTATTAAAGCTACTTAAACGATTCAATGTGCTTATTTTAATGGACATGACTTTTCCTGTAATAGACAATAAAGGAAAGAAAATGAGACAGGGAGAGGAATTGCGTGGTTAAGTAAACAAAGAGAACAAAAGACCAAGAGGAGAACTGGTTTGACTACTCCAATGTGCAATGTACAACGTGCAACGTCCAAAAGCCAAAACTGAACCCACATTAAATGCGAAGAAACCGAAGCTCCACTTTTCTCCAGCGTCTTCATGCTCTTGGTTTGGAGAGAACAGGTTGTGTGGGGACTACACACTGGAAGCGATGTTTAGTGTGGGGCCCGGGCAGTCTGTGGCGTGGGGGGCTCGCCGAGGGGCAGCAGCACCACGGAGAGAGCCGGCGAGGCAACGCAGTGTTTTGTGGGCAACGTTGGCAATGTTTGCTAGCAAACCGTTTGCAGGAGAGGCCGGGAGAGGAGAGCAATGAATAAAGGGAGGAGAGAGATCAAATGCCCACTCTCTCTTCTTTATTAATGTTCTTTACACTCTAAAATATATGAAAACAACAAATAGTTAATATAACAGACAAATAACATTGCTAAATAAGTAAAATAAATAAAATAAATAAAATAAATAAAATAAAATAAAATAAAATAAAATAAAAATAAGAAGGCGTAGTAGATATTAATCATGAAGTTCCCGAGTACAGTAATCACTTCCATTATAATCACATTGTTTTTTGGAACAGTGCAGGGTGCAATAATTCCAAAAGGAATTTCATCTTTATTAACCAACTCTAAGGTCCCTACAGAAGATGACGTATTTACCTCTGATAAAAAGGAAATTGTAAGTAAAGTAGTCAGCAAAGGGGGAACAGTGCCTTCCTCTATCTTGTCATCAAATCAGGCAACAGACACTAAAATGAGTGAAAGTATTTTCAATATACAAAACTTTAATATTGGATCCCTTTTTCAAAACAATCATGAAAATTACAATAGGGAAAAAATTAACTATAAAGAAAATATTGATTCAACTAAAATGAAAATAACAAGTCTTGAAGATTTTGCTGACACTTTTAAAGATTTTTCAAATGATTATGATAATGATAAAACAACTGCAATTTTGCTCTCATCAAATATTATTAACGGCAATAGCTTAAAAAAGCTAGGAATTAAAGGAATTTCGTTTAAGTTACCCGTAATAAACAACAAATTGACAAAATCAGTTCACGAACCTTCATTCTTACCATTTCATACAAAACCTTTATTTTTATTTAATTTAAAAGAACCAATTAATTTTAGTCCTTATACATTATCTGGTTCTATTCCATTACAAATTAATGGAAATTTTCAAATTAATGACTATAATATACTTGTTCCAATTTCATATATGCAAAAATTAAAACTTTCTTCGGTTTTTATGGAACAATTTTTAATTGAAAACAAAGACAAATTACTATTTTATAATAATGAACTCTCATTTGAAACTCCAATATTAATTACTATGATTGATCAACAACAAATATCTGTTCCCAAAACCTCTTCTTGCAAATTATCAAGTTTAATTTTTGACTTACTTTCAAAAAATTGGTTGCAATCATCTGCCAATTCTATAGACTTGACTCAGTTGACTGTATGTATGTTAAATAACAATGACAATGAAAATAAAGATAACAAAAGTATTTGTTTAAGAATAAACGATAATGGAAATTCAATTGATGTTGCTCCTTCATTTGATACAAAGAATAAATTTAATTTTAATGGTATTTTTAACACTCAACCACAAAATTCTCGTAGTTTAGAAAAACGTAATCTTTTATTTCAATTTCCACAATCATCATTTTATTCAAATAATACATCATTGGAAAAAGAAATGAATCAATCAAACTTTTCCTTAGATAATGATAAAGAAAAAGATGATGATAATTATTTTGTTAAATCGGAAGAATATTCTCCAGATTTTGGTAGCAGACTATCTTTCAAAATTCAAGATGGTGGAAACGAATTAACTCCAAATGAAATATCATTTAAAAATTTAACAAAGTGTAATGAAGAAGAAGATTATTTAATTCCTGAAAAACCTTTAGTTGGTAGCATTTTTGGCAACAAAGAAAAATCAAAAATTGGAATGTCTTCTATTCATGAAGTTTCTCCAGTACTTAAAAGTAGACCTAGACCCGTAGAATACCAACAAATCATTCAACCTGAAATTTCTTTCACATTATGAAGAGTTTCATAATTTTATAAAAAATAGTTTAGTTTGATAAACTGGTTAATTATAATTACTTAACCAGTTTGGTATATAAAGGTTCATAATATTTTTTGTAAAATCTATATAGAAAATTCCAAGATTTACAAGAATTTTTTTTACTTAGAAAATAATATGTAACGAAGATAATTGAAAATTCAAGGAATTTAATTCATTTGAGGTGAAAAAAAACATCATTTTATATTTCATCCACAACAGAAATAATTTTAAATTTTAAGAAAATTCCGATCTTCTTGTTTATTGATTTTGAACATTAAATTTTGAAGCAAAAATGTTTGCAAGATTTAAGTATCCATTTTGGAGATAGAGCTTAATGTTATCAAGACGATTTTACTCAAATAATAAATTTGTTTGATAGTGATTTTAGATCATGATTCCAGATCAATCACAAATTTGCATTGTGAAAACTGAAAACTCCAGACTCTTACATCTTTAATGAATATTTTTTTCTTTAAAGTCAAGCATCAATTGTGGTAAATTTACCTCATTATGTGCTTTTGTCATACTTTCAAAATAGGGTGAAACTTTGACGTTCACCGATAAATCCAGGGGCCCCAATACTGCCGTCCAATACGCGCACGACAAACAAACAACGTTAAGGGTTTAAAGGATGGATAAAGGGTCCTATCATGAAAAACGTCAAACGCCAAACAGATCGGTGGGGATACCGAGATTTCTGGTTTCTTCCTGGCCATTCTGGAAGATCTGGTGAATTTGAAAACCAGCGGTTCAGTGTCTGCAAACGACAAAATAAGCAACAGTAACACATAAAATTCAAGGGGAAAAATGCTTCAACAGGTTTTTCTATAAATGCCGTGTGATGTCTGATATATATATATCTTAACGTTAACTTATTCCATATATATATATATTTTAAATTTCATCCATTTTATTTTAAAGAGTTGAGATTTCTTCAATTTTCATTGGAAAACCCCCCGGACACTTTTTGTTATGATTTCTGATGCTTTGTAATTGCTGATTAATGATCAATAGATCTTATGAAAATATATAGTGTGATATATCTTATTTCATGTGTTGAAATTTTCTCTTCATTGTTTTATAAAGTAATTAATTATGTTTTATGAATGTTTCTTTCAGGTGTACTTCCAATTTAGGTAAATTTAACGTGTTAAAGGATAATAATTTTATTTTTTCTTTGAACAAAATGCAAATCTTAACTCTCAATTTAATCTTTAAGTTATAGTTATAAAAACCGTTGATTCCCCAGTTATTTTCAAACTCTAAAATTAAACTCTATTTATTTCATTTCAAATTGTTACTTTAATAATCTTTTTGAAAATTATTATAAACTCTTTTATCTTTAGTCAAGGAACAAAAAATTATTCAAACAATAAACATGAAGTTTTTTTTGTCTATTTTAACATTATTTATAACTCTCATCAATAATGTTTTTGCCGATTCTGAAGGCCCAGTTTATATTAGGTCCACCATGGAAATGAATAGAGGTGCAGCTGAGTTTTGGACCTGTGATACAGCTGTTGAAGAATTTGTTTTTGATTATACACCACTCATGCTAGGTTCTTACTCAGCTGATTATGATTCCATTTGTGGATATCCACCAGCAGCTGGTACTATTTTACTATGTTCTGTCAATATTTCTACAGATCAAACTGAAGAATATCAAACTTTAATTTTTAAAACTGCTGAAAATTATTGTGCAAAGTACAGTTCATATCACTATAATTATAAATGGTATCAAGAACAATATGAAAATGCAACAAAATATTACGTTGATGTTAGTGAAGTTAACGCATCTCTCCCATTATATATTCCGGTTATGCCAAATGTTAGCGCTCTATTATTAGAATACAAAGGTTATAAAGGTTACTATTTCAACTTAAATGCTGGTACTTATTTTAGTGTTGGTATTTGTGGTTACTTTTTATTGTTAATAATTATAAGTGCTATTCACAATTTTGCAAGACAAACAGGTTTTACTAAATCTCTTAATAATTCTAAATTTTCAAAGTTATGTCAAAAATATATTATTTTCCCAACTTTGTTTACAAATGGTAAATTCACACAAAAATACGGTTGGAAATATTTTTCTCTTTTGTTCCCTAATAGAATTCAATTTATTACTGATTTTTTTCTTTTTGCATTTCAAGTTGCTTTCTATTGTGTTGACTATAGATACAAAGGTACATACTGGTTTGGTACACCTGATCATGCATGGCAAAGATTCCTTGCTGATCGTACAGGTATTATGTCTTTTGGTAAAATTCCATTATTAATTTTATTTGCGGGTAGAAATAACTTCCTTCTTTCAATTACTGGATGGTCGTACTCCACTTTCTTACATTTTCATAAAGTATTAGCATATTGGATGTTCCTTGATGCTATGATTCATTCTGTTGCTTATACCATTGAAAGTTTGGGTTATTACGTTTACTATTTACAAACTGATCGTTATTTTGCTTGTGGTGTAGCGGCTACTGTCCTTTGTGGTTTCTTGTTATTACAGGCTATGCATCCATTAAGAAGCTGGTACTATGAATACTTCCTCACCATTCATGTTGTTATTGCATTATGTTTTATTGTAATGTGCTGGTACCATTGTAGAGAACTAGGTTGGTTAGAATGGTTAATTGCAGCATGTTCAGTTTGGTTCTTTGATAGATTACTTCGTGCAATTCGTATGGCAGCATTTGGTTACAAAGATGCTACAATTACAGCAGTTGATAATGAATTAATGAAGGTTGAAGTTGCAAAGCCATCATGGTGGTTCCATAAGCCAGGTACATATTGTTATATTTATTTTGCTGGTTACATATTTTGGGAAAATCATCCATTTACCGCTGTTGTTGAAGGTGATAAGATTTGTGCATATATCAGAGTTAAAAGGGGTCTAACTGCTAGAGTATGGAAAAGATTAGTTGCAAACGGTAACATATTACAAAACAAAGTTTGTTTAGAAGGTCCATACGGTGGTGATGGTTTCCCTAAACTCAAAAGATACAATGATGTTTTATTACTTGCTGGTGGTTCAGGTGCACCAGGTATTTTAGAGACAGCTAGTAAAGTTGAAAATGGTAAGATGGTTTGGGTAGTTCCAACTTTAAATACTATTAAGGCTTATAGTAAGTTGGTTGAAAACGTTAAGGTTCAATTAGATGTTTATATTACTAGAGAACAAGGTTCCCAAAAGCTTATTTCTGCTCAAGATTTATTAAGTGGCTCTGAAAGTGGAACTGAAAGTTCTGGTAAAGAAGAATTTGAAAGTGATAAGAATACCGAAATCAATGCTTCTGGAAGTATTAATATTATATACAGCAAGCCAAACTTATTTGATATTATTGATTCTTCCATCAGGGATTCAAATTCAACTAATGTCGGAATAATGTCTTGTGGTCCACCAGTTATGTCTGATGAAATTAGAAATATCAT
The DNA here is from genome assembly GCA_030574395.1 of Pichia californica. Taxonomy (NCBI): domain Eukaryota; kingdom Fungi; phylum Ascomycota; class Pichiomycetes; order Pichiales; family Pichiaceae; genus Pichia; species Pichia californica. Next base: position 66,645 of record JAJMEW010000202.1, read on the forward strand.
TGCAAATAATGTCACTTCTTGGGATAAGAGTGTTGACTACTTTGATGAATTTCAAACTTGGTAAAAGAGATCATTTCTTCTTTTTACAATATATATCACTTTACAGTAGTTATTTTTATCTCTTTATTCTCTAATTAATATTTATAATGATGTACAATCTTCAAAAAAATGAAATTCCGGTTCAAGGATGGCACACAGCTTTTTTGTTTTCATAATAAATCAGGTAAATTTGAGCATGAAATATTATGATATCTACTAAAATAATAATGTAAAAATACCTCACTCCCGTGCACCTAAGTCCATTAAAATTTCAAATTTCATGATAATAATTGATAATCACAGTAAGATTTGAAATTTCATGACTCGGAAAATTTGAGAGAGAAGAGAGAAGCTAATCATTAATTTTCAAAATTTCACTGAAAGCTTCGACGCCAACATGGTTTCTGTTTTCGGCTCGGGGTTGGCTTGGTGATTTTCTTTAGGTTAAACACCTAATTTCTTCTCCTTTTTATTCGATAAGTCTCACATTGTATCAGCAAGATAAAGATGAAAAAGGGACTGTCTAGGATTGAACATGTTCTGACTGTTCATATTAGAACGTTTTTACAGAAAACACTTACAGCTGATCAAATTAGATATCTATCATTTTTTATGTCATTAATAACATGCTTATTAGATGCTAATGTTGCTGTATTTTCATTATTTACACCTGCATTTATAACCAAATTACAATATACTCAAGTTTCAATTAATATAATTGCAGGATCTATGTTAATTGGTCTTTATTTAACACTACCATTATTAGGATATCTTGCAGATTCTCATGGACCTGTTTTGTTAGCATTAATTGGCATTCTTGTTTCCCCAGGATATTTTTTTGCATGGGAAATTTATGCTAAAAAATTAGGCGAATGGTATATGGCAGTAGCATTTTTCTTTATTGGTATGGGTACATCAAGTGCATACTTTTGTAGTTTACTTACATGCGCAAGGATATTCCCTGATAGGAAAGGTTTAAGTATTTCATTACCAGTTACATGTTATGGATTGAGTTCTTTTTTACTTGCATGGGTTTTCACATGGGATATTTTTGTCAATAAAGATACTGGTATTATAAATTTAGAAAAAATCTTTTTATTTTTATCAACATTATATTTAATTGTATGTGCAATCAATTGGATTAGTAGTGTTGTTGTTAGTTTAGAAAAGGAAATTATTTATGCAAAATTATTTGAAAATGAAAGAAATGAAGGTATTAGAACATCAGTTCCTGTTAATAATTATAATAGTATAGAAAATAATTTAAATGAAGATGTTGAAATAATTGAAGAAGGAATATTAGATGCTGGTGTTATAGATACCGTTTCACATGAAGATAAATTTAAATTATTTTTAAAAGATCCATCAATGAAATTAGTTTTAATTTCATTGTTTTGTCTTGCTGGTCCACTTGAACTTTTTATGTCAAATTTGGGATCTATAATTGAGAATGTTAATGGAGGTGGAGAAAAGGATATTTCAACTCAAGTTGCAATTTTTTCAATTTCAAGTACAATTACAAGATTAAGTATGGGAGTTTTAAGTGATATATTTCATAGTTGTCTTTCTACAATAGTTTTAATTCATGCATCTGTTATTTTAAATATGATTGGATTCACACTTGTAGCAATTGATTATCAACATTTTGAAATTATAAGTGTTATTATTGGTATTGGATATGGTACTGTCTTTACAATGTTCCCAACATTAGTTGCTACTGTATGGGGTGTTGAAATATTTGGTTCTACATGGGGATTATTTTTAAGTGCACCAGCAATTGGATCTGTTGTGTTTGGATTATTTTATGCTATTGAATATGATTCAAGATGTGAATCAGGAGGAAATGAATTTTGTTTGAAAATTCCATTTGTGGTTTTTATTGTTATTGTTTTCATTGGAGGCCTTTGTATACAGAGTGGATGGCTACGGTTTTGGCGAAAGAGGGGGTGTTTGTAAAACGATTTAGACTGATTTAAAATTTAATATTAATAATAAATCCACGGATGACTGTGAAATTTGAAATGTATATAGGTTGCCAGTTGTCCGACTATACTTAGATAATGGATCATGGATAATCCATGCAATACAATGTAACACAACACAATGTACTATCACCTATCACCTATCACCTATCAACTATCATGCACCCCCGCTTTTTGCAACCGGGCCGGACTTTGCCACACCGCTTCTCATCGAGTCTGCCTGCGCCACAAAACACTGGATTGTTGGCACAACCAGCAACCAAACAAATTACAATTATGTCATCCCGCGCTGCCCACGCAGCAGAGACGTACCACGTACCACGTACCCATTGTGAGGGCAGTAGATAATGGCTGGCTGGTGATTTGTTTGTGGTTTGTGGTTTGTGGTTCTCCGTCCACACCCCACACCCCCTCTTTTCTCCTTTCTCCTTTCTCGTTTCTCGCTTGACAAGCGTCTGCAGGCTATCTGCTATTTGCTATTTATACCACACATCTCCCCTCCAGGTCACAGCTCACAAGATATAGATAAGGAGAAAACAAAGCAAAAAAGGAAAAGATATTGCAACTCACAACTTAACTCACAACTTAACTCACAACTCACAACTTGCAACTCTTGCAGAAGATTGTTTTTTTTGTTTCTTTGTTCATTTATTTATTTTATTTTATTTTATTTTTTTTATTTGACATAATTTTTGGTCTTCTGCCGTTCCTCTTTACCCCACATATATATAATATTTATTATATATATATATATTTCTATTTTATTCTACACACACATACAAGTTACATATATTTTATTTATGAATACATCACAAGAGTAACATCAAATTCAATGTTCAGGTCACATTCCCATTCTAAATTATCTGATATGAAAAATAGAGCTAATACTGTAAGGCCTTCTTCAACGAGGTCTAATTCACCTTCTTCGATATCTTCTTCAACAAATCAACAACAACAACAAATAATGATGTCATCACAACAACAACCCAACCAAATTAATTCTACTATATCTTATCATGATATACGTTTGCAATCAACATATAAAAATACCATTCTAATTAAAGGTTCTCCAAATGAATCTGATCCCATATCTTTATCGGGACATGTCGTTTTTAGTTTACTTGAAACAACTTCAATATCTTCTATTTCCTTAAATCTTAAAGGTACTTATAATATTCATTTTGTTGAAAACTTTCAAACAAGTTCTGGTAAAATTTTAACAACTTGTCCATTTATCGAACAATCTTGTATACTTAATTGTGATTGGGAAAATTTATTAACTTCTTCAAAAGGTATGATTTTTGATAATAATAATAATAATAATAATAATAATAATAATAATAATAATAATAATAATAATAATAATAATAATAATAATAATAATAATAATAATAATAATAATAGTGCTAACAGCGATAATTTAAAAAATCAAAATATAAATAGTATTAATGATGAAAATATTCAACAATCGTCAAAATTCAACAACAACATTAATAGTAATATTAATAATTCTAGTCAATTAAATAATAATTTTAATAATTATAGAACTTTTTATTTTGATTCTAATATTACTATAGGTGAAACTCCCTTTGCTAATTTATCTAATACAAACAATAAATATACAGTTTTTCAATTACCTCCAGGTAATTATTCTTTACCTTTTAAAGCTACATTACCAGGTGATATTCATGAAACTTTTGAATCAATGAAATCAGTTAGTATAGTTTATCGATTAGAAAGTGAAATTAATACATTAAATTATAATCACATGGGAAATTTTAAAGAATCAACAATGACAGTTCTGAATAACACTTCAAAATATATTAGAATTATTAGAACTTTATCTGGTTTACAACTGGCATTAAATGAAGAATTTTTAGCTGAAAATTCATGGGCTCGTAAACTTCAATATAAAATAAGAATACCAAGAAAAATGATACCAAATGGTTCAGATTTGAAAATTTATATGTTAATTATTCCAATAATGAAACAACTTAAACTTGGAAAAATTACAATTCAAATTGCACAATTTTTAAAATTTAATTCTTTAAAACCTAATGATTTTGGTGAAAAATCATTTACTGATGAAAAAATAGTTTATCAACACTCATTACCAATTATACCATCTTCTCAATTACCACAAGATGTTTGGGCATTAGAAGCCAGATTACCAACTTCTAATATTTTAAGAAATATTTCACCTGATTATGATTCTGAGTCTAATTTAATTTCTGTTAAACATAAATTAATAATATTTATAAATTTAATTAATCCAGATGGTCATATTTCTCAAATTAAATCAAAAATACCACTTGGTTTTTATATTAAACCAAATAGTAAAGTTTATGGTAAAAATGTACATATTGATAAATATAATGGTGATGTTAAATTTGCACCTGGTAAACATCTCATTTTTGATGATGGCATTAATAATAATAGTTATAATGATAATTTACCATTTCCTGAACTTTTAGTTAGTCCTTGTGATTTAATTAATCCTGATTCATTTTTATTTAATGATAATTCAAATACTTTTGAAGATTCAATTTTAACACCAAATACAAATTCTCAATTAGCATTAAATTCAATGAATCAAATGTATGAAGGTCCAAATAATTGTAATATAAATTGTGAAATTCCACCAAGTTATACGGATAGTGTAAATGATTTAATAGTTGAACCAAATCAATTTTCAGAATCTAATTCTCCAATTATTGGATCTCCAAATTTTAACTCAACAATTAATGATGATCAAATCTCTTCAAGTGAAAGTAGTATATCAAAATCAATAAAAATTGATGATGATGTACCATCTTATAGAAAAATTTTTGATGATGATAATTCTGATATTGGTGAACCAACACCAATTTATGAAGAGAATGTTAATTCTTCAATGAGAAATTTATTATCAGCTTCTATAAATAGATCTCATGTATCATCATCACCATATCTTTTAAGAAGTTCTGTTGACAAAAGATATAATGAAACAAGTCGAATTAAACTACAAAACTTACAAGTTAATCCAGTTTCTTCAAGTTTATCATCATCAAGGACACCATCAAGGCCATCATCTCCATTAATATCGCTATCTTTATCTTCTTCTTCATTAATCTCGATGAACAGACAAAATTACAATAATAACGATGACAGTAATAATAACAATAATAATTCCAATTACGCAAATACCAATTCCACAAGTTTAATGAATAATTCAAATTACAGCACTATTAGGACTAATGTCAAACAAACACTGAGTCTATCTTTACTAAATAACAATCAAAAGACTAATACCACGGAAGCGAAAAATAAGAATGACACTGATGGCAGTGAGTTCAGGGAACATAATAATAATAATAATAATAATGAATCAGAAGATGATGAAAATATGAATAGTATAAACGACGATAACAATAACAAATCAATAAAACAAAATACCACAGGGAAAAGGAGTTTTCGTAGTAAAATGGAAAGATCAGGATTAGGTTTATACTTTTCTAATAACATTGTCTCTTCAAGTGGAAGTGACATTGATCTTATAGGAGTATGAACGTTTTTTTGTCTACATATATATATATCAAATTTTGTATTTTATATTTTATATTTTGTAAAAAAATCATATACTTAACTTACTTTAATTACACTTACTAAAGATATTTATAGAAATTATCCATAGAGTGTTGTAAAGTAACCATTGGAATCTATTATAATTTTAGTTTTTAGTGTTTTCATCTAGGTAGAAGATATCCGGTACCCGGTACTCGGAAAAACCCTTGTCAATCCATTACGTAATTGATCCGCGGCAGTTCGGCTGTGCCCCGCTATCCGCTAATTATTCAGTTTTCTAAGACAACACGTATCACATTAATTGCACGTTGTTGTCCTACTAAGCATTAAGCATTAAGCTCCACATTAAATTTCACATAATCACGCTCCACGCTGCATGCCCAGGTCCCAAGTCCCAACTGATTTCGATCTGTTTACCATTCACGATTACATTACACTTGATTACACATTATACCTACTTACTTCTTTTTCCTTGTCTGGTTTCCTACTATTTTATTCAAAGTCTTGATTTTTTCTTCTTTCTTTGACTAAGAGTTCATCAACTTAGTATACTTATATAATATAATTATTTAAACAAAAGCAATTATGTCTTCAGAATTATTCAGAGTCATCGGTGGTATGTACAACAGGATAAAAATAACATCTACAAAACAACAACAAAATGGAAAAATAACATAAAAAGATACTAACATATCACTCTTCATATTCTTTATTCTTTTTCTTTTATTTTTATTACAGGTCCACAAAACTACGCTTGGGGTAAACTTGGTTCTTCTTCTACAGTTGCAAGATTTGCAGCTGCTAACGATCCAGAACATGTTACAATTAATGAAACTTTACCTTACGCAGAACTTTGGATGGGTACTCATCCAAAAGTACCAACTACTATTTATAATAATGGTGAAAAATTATCTGATTTAATTACTTCAAATCCTGAAAAATATTTAGGTTCCAAAATAATTAAAAAATTTGGTTCAAAAACTGAATTACCTTTCCTTTTTAAAGTTTTATCAATTGAAAAAGTTTTATCAATTCAAGCACATCCTGATAAAAAATTAGCTGCTCAACTTTATTCTTCTGATCCAAAAAATTATCCTGATGATAATCATAAACCAGAAATGGCTGTTGCAATTACTGATTTTGAAGCATTTTGTGGTTTTAAACCATTAGCTTTAATTAAAGAACATTTACAAAAAATACCCGAATTTAGTGAATTAGTTGGATCCGAGGTTACTTCTGAATATATTTCATCTCCATCAAAGGAAACTCTACAAAAAGTTTTCTCTCAAGTTATGAATGCAAATGATGAAATTATTTCTAAATTAGCTTCTAAACTTCTTGAAAGAACTAAATCTCAACCTGAAGCTTTTGGTAATGTTTTGGCTGATTTAATTCAACGTCTTGATGTTCAATTTCCTGGTGATGTTGGTCTTTTCTGTGGTTGTTTAATGCTTAATCATTGTATTTTAAAAACTGGTGAAGCAATGTTTTTACAAGCTCTTGAACCACATGCCTATATTTCAGGTGATATTATGGAATGTATGGCTGCTTCTGATAATGTTATTCGTGCAGGTTTTACTCCAAAATATAAAGATGTTGATGTTCTTGTTGAATGTTTAACTTATGCAACTAATGATGTTGAAGAACAAAAACTTTCTCCAGCACCATTTGAACGTGGTAGTGGTGATGCTAAATTTGCACTTTATAATCCACCAATTGATGAATTCTCTGTTTTACAAATCGTTTTTAAAGATTCTGGAAAAGCTCAAATGAAAGGTGTTGAAGGTCCATCTATTCTTATTGTAACTGAAGGTACTGGTGAACTTTCAATTAAAGGTGAAACTTCTAGTACTCTTGAAGCCTTTGAAGGTGGTGTTTACTTTATTGCACCAGATGCCGAAGTTGAAATTACTAATACATCAGGTAAGCCATTCACATTATATAGAGCATATTGTGAAGCTTAAACTTCTTACTTAAAATCTTTATCATATCTACATTTCGTTTATTCTTTATTTTTCAAAAAAGCTATCTCATGTTTTTTTTTTAAAAAAAAAAGCTATTTCTAATAATCTTTAATTATTTCAACCTTCATTGGTATAGTTATCGCTTACAGTATTAATGCTAAATTATCTATACTAACATTCTTGTAACATATTAAATGTGTTGGAACTTCCTTATTTAACGCAATTAAGAATTTATTAATTTTTTTTTTGTATAAGTTATTAAAATGTGATATATACAAATTATTAAATCTATTATTTTATCTACTAAAAATTCTCCTTTCTCTACGTTCATTAAGGAATTGTCTATAATCTACATCATTTTCATCTTCATTATCTTCTTGTAACCAGGTATTCATATCATTAAAAATTCTGGAATTAATTTCTAAATTTAATTGAATTTCCATTTCTTTAATCATTTTATCAAGTTTTTCACATGCTTCAATTAATACTTTATGCTTACAATCTAATCTACGTCTTTTCCAAATTATTAAATCACGTATATCTGTTAAATTTAAACCTCTAATTTCTAAAACTGATAAATTTTCTAATAATGATGCCTTTAATACACGACATATACCGACATCAGATAATTTCCAACAATAATTTAAACTTAACCTTTCTAATGATGAACCACAATGTAGTGCTAATTCCCATATTGTCCAATCTGATATTCCACAACCTGCTAAACCAATTGTTTTAATTGGACAATTTTTAGCAATTAAACCAATTGAAACATCAGAAATTAATTCACCACGTGAATGTCTACCACAATTAATCATTTCTAATTTTTTACAATTATTTGCAATAAAATATAATGAAGCATCAGTAATTTGATCACATGCACGAATATCTAAATGAATTAATTCAGGCGTTTTGGAAATTATTTTTTTAAGATGATCATCGGTTAATGATCTACAACCTGGTAAAACCAATTTTTTAATAGAATGTGAAATAAAATTCATTGGTGGTAAAATAGTTGGACAAATATAAAATTCTAACCAATTTAAACGGCGTGATGAAATTTGTGATGAAAATATATCAATTATTGATTGTGGTGATTTAATTTTATGTAAAACAAGTGAAAATGGTTCTGGTGTAATAGGATTTGAAGTACATAATGTTGAAGTAAAATTTTCAAATTCTGAATCTGTTTTAAAATATAAATTTTCATTTAAAATTGATAACATTGTAAAATACCAACTTTTATTAACAAATAAACAATTGTATAAATTTGGATTTTTTTTATTAATTTCTTCACCTCTTAAAATACCTGTATTTGAAGTTACTTTTGAATTTAATAATGTTTTAATTGATGAATTAGATGTTGTTCTTTTCCATACTTTTTTGCCATGTTCTTCACCATATAACATTAATGAATGATTATAAGATAATGGAGGACGACGATTTAATTTCGGTTCAGTTGGAATATTATCTCTATAATCATGTGCAACATGACGTAATATAATTTCTAATATTTCTGGTATTTCAAAAATTGCATTAACTTGTTTTTCATTTAAGTTAATAGAATTAGTTTTTGGTAATGTAGACATATCATCTAACATATTTATATCATTAATGTAATTTGCGTATTCATTACTAATCAAATCAATATTAAGATTATCATCATCTTTATTATTATTATTATTATTATTATTATTATTATTATTATTATTATTATTATTATTATTATTATTATTATTATTTAAATCTTGTAAAATATCATTTTGAACATAATTAGCATAATTAAATTTAAATTTTGGAATACTTTTATTAAATGAAATTGGTGAAGATTCACAAGATGATGATGATGTATTTAATAAATTATTTAAATTTGAATTTAAAGAATTTGAATTAGAGATTGATGAAAATTGAAAAGATGAATCTTTGGTATCATTACGATTTGAACAATTTGAAAAACAACTTGTATCAAAATCATCATTCTCTGTTTCATTTTCACTAATTTCCATTGGACTAGAAGGTGGTGAAAAACTTGTGAAATTTTCTGATTTTAATGATAATATAGGTGATGATAATAATGATGAATCATTAACTTGTTTAGGAATTGAAGATAATGATATGGTTGTTGGACTTCTTCTTAAAGATCTTAATCTTCTTCTAAATTTGTTCACATATGATGATGACGTTGGTGGTGAAGATGATAATAAAGATGATGATGATGGCGATGGTGATACTGGTGATGAAGATTGTGAAGATGGGATTATGGAAGTGGAAGAAGATGTTGTGATAAATGAAGTTTCTATTTTCCTAGGTTTTGTTTGTGAACTAGTTAATGAAGATAATGATAAAGATGAAGAATCTGATGGAATAACCATTTGAGTTGGGGTAAATACTCTATATGTTAAAGAATTAGCTCTTTTAAGTGGTCGTTTTGTAGAATCTGATGATATTTTTCGAGTACGGCGTAGTAAAGAAGTTGAAGTTGAAGTTGAAGTTGAAGTAGAAGTAAATGTATTCTTTATTAATGGAGATGCTATTGAAGAAGTTGAAGTTGAAGATCTTATCTTTTTAATATTGACTGTGTTTTTACTATTACTATTTTTATCGCTATTACTCATGATGATGGTATATAATTAGTTTAATGAAAGACTCTAGTTGGAAAGTTAGTGAATAAGGTTATGAAATAAATTATTTGTTTTAAAGAATTTGATATAAATAACAGAAGAAGAAATGAATTAAAATTAATGTGAATTGTATAAAATAATGCAAAAAGAAATTATTAATTCAAGTTTAAATTTAAATTTTATAGAATGATGTAATCTATTAGATGCAGATAATTAAATTGTAACAAACTGAATTATATTAAGAATTGAATGAAAATATTATTAACGAAAGACTAAATTAATAAACAAAGAACAAACTTTGTATTATTATAATGGAATAATGGACTTGATGTGTTGAACGATGTTTGTCACAGTTGTAGATTTAAAACAAAGAAAGAAATTCTAATACGATGAAGATTACAGTTCAGATTTTGTATGATATCAAAAAAGAGAGGAAACACTTTAGATTATATATAAATCATCTAATTTTAGAAATGTAAAAGTACTGGCTTGCATGAGTACCCAAATAAGAAGAGTCTATATAAAAGACATAGAAGGCTGGTAGTTTGCAACTTGAATAGGTCCGTCAAAAAGAAATGCAAGCTGGGAATGAGTTTATACCAGCCACCTTCCGTTTTAGGAAAGATAACTGCCAGGAACCCACCCGCACAGCCATGCTGAAATGAGAAATGCTGAAATCCGAGATGCCAGATGCCCAACATGAAAGGAAAGGAATCTTCACACAATGCTGCTTGACAGTGGGAAGCAACGGCTGCTGGAGTTATTACTGATCCGTTGCAGACCTTCCTTTTCCTTTTGTGACCTGTCACCGATTGTTCCTTTCTGCAGGATTCCAACGTTGGATAACCTGCTGCTGAGTAAGACGTAATGAGTATGGTATAAGTAACAAGTAACAAGTAACAAGTAACAAGTAAGAAGGCAATTCGCACTATCCATGTATACAAACTTTGCTTGCATTTCAACAGCGCCTTTGCACTTTGCACGTTAGGTATTTTGTGTTTTGTGTTTTGTGTTTTGTGTTTTGTGATTTAAAATACTAGATAGCACTGTGTTGTTACTTCATATTACCAAACTAACTGTGTCTTGTGCTTAATATCCTTAACCTTCCATAGATATATCTAAATCAAGATGAATAACGACTACGACTATCTCTTCAAGCTTTTGTTGATCGGTGATTCCGGTGTTGGTAAATCTTGTTTGTTACTAAGATTTGCAGAAAATACTTATACACAAGATTATATCTCTACAATTGGTGTTGATTTTAAAATTAGAACTATAGAATTAGATGGAAAGACTATAAAATTACAAATTTGGGATACTGCCGGTCAAGAAAGATTTAGAACAATCACTTCATCTTATTATAGAGGTGCTCATGGTATTATTATTGTTTATGATGTTACTGATCAAGAATCTTTTAATAATGTTAATCAATGGTTACAAGAAATTGATAGATATGCTACAAGTAGCGTTCAAAAACTTTTGGTTGGTAATAAATGTGATTTAACTGATAAGAAAGTTGTCGATTATGCTGTTGCTAAAGAATTTGCTGATTCAAGAGGTATTCAATTATTAGAAACTTCAGCTGCTGACTCAACTAATGTTGAACAAGCTTTTATCTTAATGTCTAAACAAATTAAAGATCAAATGGCACATGCTCAACCTGCTGCTAGTGCAGGTAACAAACCAAATGTTAACTTATCAGGTACTGCAGTTAATTCTCAACAAGGTGGTTGTTGTTAAAAATATGGATAAAATATTTTAGCCAATTCATACACATCTACACACATACACCCACATAATACAAACGCAAACATATATATATATAAATATATATATATCTTCTTAAATTAGATATATATATATATATATATTACATCAAATCAGCATGATCAATTATTAATAATTTTAATCTATACGAGTTTACTTGATTATTGGTTGTTTCTAAATTTTCATTTTTAATATATATCTATAATGAGAATAAATAACAAATTTGTTCTGTCTTTCTTTCTTTCTTCTTCCGTCATATCATTCTGTATTGTTGGCAGATAACTTAATAATTTTTAATTTTTAATTTAATATATATCTTAAATAATTTTATATAAATCAGTTTAACTAAATGTGAATTCAAACTTCTAGATAATAATAATAATAATAATAATAATAAAAGTAACAATGAATCAAAAATAAAAAAGAATGAGGATGATTGAAGCCTCGCCCTAGTTGGCTGCGCTTAATTTTAACGTTGAAATAATAAAAAAAATCCTACATGGTCTCCGAATATATTATTTGAATGTTTTAAGATGTTCAATTGGTTCTCTTCTTTAAATTAAAAGATTTGAATTTATATCTTAAATATATCCATATATATCGAATATTATAATCCAATTAAATATGGCGGGTGCAGCAGATAAGAAACAAGCACAAAGAAATATTGAATCATTATCATCTGTACATAAATTATCATTGATAATTAATTTAATTTCAATTATTTGTATATTTATTATTAAAAGACCATTAAGTGGGAAAATTTATTTTATATTATTTTCTATACCATCAATATTTTGTGAATATACAATTGAAAAAATTGGTAGACCAAAATATACTAAAAATGGGGATGGATATACAATTCTTTTAAAATCAGGAGAAGATTTACAACAATCTGGATTAACAGAATATATGTTTGATATAATTTATTTAACATTACTAATTGATTTATTAATGTGTATTTTTGGTAGTATGAAAGTATGGTGGATTTTACTTATTATTCCAATATTTGCTGCATGGAAATTAAAAGGTATTGTCAGCACTATTTTAGGAATGTTTATGCCAAATTTACGCCGTGGAGGTAAGAAAAGTGGAATTGAAGGAGAAGAAGAAAGTGATGATAATTCTAACAAGAGTAAGAGACAACTCAAGAAGGAGAAAAGAGGTGATAAACAAAAGGTTAGATATCGTTAGCTTTATATATGTGTGTGTGTATATAATAGTTAGTACATTATCAACATTTATAGTATCTAGTGTGCAAATATACATAAAGGTTATGAGCACGTAGTGTATTTGAAAATTGACAATTGACAATTGTAAATCAATCATCGATCATCGATCATCACTTCGAGGAGACTTCCCAAAGGGGCAATTGGCAATTGGCAATTGGCAATTGGCAATTCGCAAGCCAAACACGTAAGCAGCAGTTGTTGTGCTTTGTGGTGTGTCCCGGTGCACGGAAGACCCGGTGGGCTCAGAACAATGGGAAACACAAGGTCAAATGCGAAGGCGAATCCGCTCGTTAACTATTAACTACTGCTCACTGCTTTGCTCACTCAGCGCTGGTTTGCCTTTGCCCACCTGTTCTCTTCTCGTTGGGTGTCCATTCTTCTACTACACCTGCTCTTATATTACTTGATCTTGTTGCTTCTGCTGCTGCTGCTCTTCTCCCTTTTCTTCTCTTTCGTTTCTTCTCCCTCTTCTCTTCCTTTCAAGAACCACAGATCTCTTATTAACTTAATTGTTTCTTTAATATATTACAAAAATGGATGGCGGTATGTACAACAGCTTTAACTACACTAGATCATTGAAATTCAGGAACTCTCATTACATGAATTGATCTCTATTAGCAATTATTTGATTTTAGTCTTAATTTATCATCATTGATATTTACAATTAAACCATATATATATATATATATATATATGACTGTTTCAATAGTATGAAAAGCTCAATTGATGATTACTCAATTCTTAAAATTGACAAAAAAAATTAGATCAAATGAATAAATCACGGCATTTAAGGCTTTTCTCATTTAACTTGCTTTTTCAATAGAAATATCAAAACACATTACTAACATATTTTTCCCTTTATTATTTTAACATAGAAGACGTTGCTGCTGTAAGTTTTTAATTACACAAACTCTCATAATAACAATTGATTTCATGGTGTTAATAAATTAGCTCCAAACACTCACACATACACAAACATTCTCATTGATTTTGTTTGTTTGTTTCACATGAGCATACGTTTGAGTATGCGTATATTGTATGGGTTGTGTGTGTGCTGGAAGTATTATTTTCCTCGTTGAATTGGTGTGTGCGGGTGCGAACATACTCACAACATACGTTATTGGAAACGGAATTTCTCTCTATTTATGGGCGGTACTACTTTCTATTTACGGATGAGAGATATCTATATCCTTATACATTGAAATTATTCTTATGATATTCCCACACACACACACACACATACATACATGCATATACACACAAATATAAATATAATATTATTTCAATTGATAAATTATCTCATGATATTCAAACTTTACCTTGAAATAAAATACTAACATTTAATTTTCTTTTTGTTGTTCCCTTATTTTTACTCTCCATTTTGTTTTCCTACAGTTAGTTATTGATAATGGTTCCGGTATGTGTAAGGCCGGTTTCGCTGGTGATGATGCTCCAAGAGCTGTTTTTCCATCTATCGTTGGTAGACCAAGACATCAAGGTATCATGGTCGGTATGGGTCAAAAAGATTCTTATGTTGGAGATGAAGCTCAATCAAAGAGAGGTATTTTAACTTTAAGATATCCAATTGAACATGGTATTGTTACAAACTGGGATGATATGGAAAAAATCTGGCATCACACCTTTTACAATGAATTGAGAGTTGCTCCAGAAGAACATCCAGTTCTTTTAACAGAAGCTCCAATGAATCCAAAATCTAACAGAGAAAAGATGACTCAAATCATGTTTGAAACTTTCAATGTTCCAGCATTCTACGTTTCTATTCAAGCTGTTTTATCTTTATATTCTTCTGGTAGAACTACTGGTATTGTTTTAGATTCCGGTGATGGTGTTACTCACGTTGTTCCAATTTATGCTGGTTTCTCATTACCACATGCTATCTTAAGAATTGATTTAGCTGGTAGAGATTTAACTGATTACTTAATGAAAATCTTATCTGAAAGAGGTTACACTTTCTCCACTACTGCTGAAAGAGAAATTGTTAGAGATATTAAGGAAAAATTATGTTATGTTGCTTTAGACTATGATCAAGAATTACAAACTGCTTCTCAATCTTCTGCTATTGAAAAATCTTATGAATTACCAGATGGTCAAGTTATTACTATTGGTAATGAAAGATTCAGAGCTCCAGAAGCATTATTCCATCCATCCGTTTTAGGGTTAGAAGCTGCAGGTATTGATCAAACTACTTATAACTCTATTATGAAGTGTGATGTTGATGTTAGAAAGGAATTATATGGTAATATTGTTATGTCTGGTGGTACTACTATGTTCCCAGGTATTGCTGAAAGAATGCAAAAGGAAATTACTGCTTTAGCACCATCTTCTATGAAGGTCAAGATTATTGCTCCACCAGAAAGAAAATATTCTGTCTGGATTGGTGGTTCTATTCTTGCATCTTTATCTACTTTCCAACAAATGTGGATTTCCAAGCAAGAATACGACGAATCAGGACCATCAATTGTTCATCACAAATGTTTCTAAGGATACTGATACTGTTGAATTTGATTCTTGCCCAATTACTACCCCCTCTGCTACTGCTGCAACTGAAGTTTTTAGATTTGTAGTAAATATTATACTTAAGTTATATTATATGTACTAAATTTTATTATTATTATTATTATCTTTATTACTGTAGATGTAATTAGTATCGATCTAGCAGCTTATTGTTCATTTGTAATATATAAAGCCCAACCCCTAGCTCCCAACTTTCAATTCGCAATTTCCAATGCCCAATGCCCAAATTTGGAATGTTAGTCATGATCCAGGCTGTGTATGAATAAAGTGAGAGTTGGTGAAGTTGAGTTTCCTAATCAGGTTAGACTGATTTTGAAGTGAAATTGGATTGGGTGTCTATGAAAGGGATGAACACCACTAGCAGATAAGACAACCAAAAGATACTGTGAACGTGGGTAGTAGTGATTCTGGTGATATTGGTGTATGTATTGATGTTGGTTCTGAAGGCGGTGGCGACCATGATGGAGATGGTTATGATCTTGTCTATTTTTCTTTCTTCATATCTTTTCTTGTTGTAACTGCACATTATTATAATAACATATATACACACATATATTATCTTTTTTCAGGTAGGAGAAACATTTAATATGCTATACCATTGCCAACATAGGAAGAAACAATATAGACCGGGAATGGTTAGGAAAATATGTCATACTATACGTAAAGATACATCTGGACGTGGATATGTCATATACAACATTGCTGGTAATTCTGGTGCTGTTAATAATTCTATTACTGATAATTCAAATATCAATATAGCTAGGGATATATCTATGAACACTAACATGGATATGAATATGAATATGGATATGGGTATGCATCTGGAAATGGATCTGGATCTGAATATGGATATGGATATGGATATGGATATGGATATGGATATGGATATGGATATGGATATGGATATGGATATGGATAAGGATATAGGTATAGACATGGATTCTACCGCTATTTTTAATGAAGATTACATTAATAGTGGAAATATGCAAGTAGAAATAGCTAAGAATGTACATCATATCAATATGAATCGCTCAAGAGAATCTTCTATGGAAAGTATTAGCAGTTTTGATGATATTGAAGAAAATGAATTTAATGAATCAATTTCTCTGTTTAAAACTATTCCAAGAACACAAGTTTTTAATGAAGCTACTTTACTTGCAACAAAAAAGATTAATGCTGGTTTTGATGATGTTAAAGATACTTCAAATGTTGATATTATGGGAATTGATGAAATTGATGTTGAAGTTCATGCGGATGTTAATGTTGATGTCGATGGTGGTATTGATGTTGAAAATACACACTCATATTGTTATACTGATGACTATTACGAAGTTTCCTTAGTTTCAAAAGAGGAACCAAATGTTAGAATCCAAAAAGATGGTATTAATACTGTTGAATCTGAATTGGGGTTCTCAAGAAACACATCTTTCAACTCTAATTTTTCTTCTCAATACCATAGAGATGTTTCAAGTATTTGCTCTCCAATTTCAATCAACTCTGATATGATTGATTCAATTTATGATGTTCCATCTAGTTCTAATTTACAAAATGTTAAAAATTATTTTTATGATGATAACAACCACAGCTCTTTATCGTTATCACCAACTATTATCCAGCAAAATCATTTTGAAAATCAACATAGTCTTGATAATCGTAAAATTGAATTCTCTCCCATTATAAGTTTTGCAAACAGTAATTATATTCAAAATTACGTTTGCACTCTTGAAAATAATGAGGATAACGAAAATTTAAATATAACAAATACAAATAAAAACATCGAAAGAAAAAATAATATCACAGTTAAAAAGGGATTTTATAATAATTCAAACTTTGAATTATCTATTCCTCCATCTTCATCTTCTTCTTTGAATTCATTTTCATCGAAGATTTCTAATTGCTCTAGCGATCAATTTTCAAATTATAAATTATCATCCTTAATTCCAGTTAATATTAAACTTGAAAATAATGATGCTAACAACAAACAACAAAAAAGTTTAAATGTTAATATCAATTTATCAAACGAGTCTTTAAATGATTCTTCAGATTCATCACATTTGCCTGCTTTATCACCATCAGTAAGATCAGATTTAAAGAATGTTTTAGGAATTAATTCGATGGATAATGCATCCGATAAATTATTAGCAAACCAATTTCCATTTACAAAGAATGAATTCAATGTTGATCCATCATCTAAGAATGTTAAGGTGACTAAGAAATACGCATTACGGAAACAAAGATCACAGACTAGATCATCTATTAATAATGATGATCATAATGATAATGCTGATGCTGATTATGATGATGATGATCTTGATTATGATGATGATGGCGATACTGATATTGATAGTAATAATAATAACTCTAAAAAAGTAAAATTAAAAAAAAATAGTAAAATTAACAAAAACAACAAAAATTGCATAAAAATTAAAAACAACAAAAACAGCATTACACATCGCTTTAGAAACAAAAAATTTGATAATAGTAATATTAATAATACTAATAATAATGATCATGAAAATAACAGTACGTTAAAGTCAAAAATGAATACTATAGAAATTGCAGGAAATTTTAAGATTAAAATGATTTTCAATGATTCAGAAATTACAAATGATGTTAACTTGAATAATACAAAGAAAACAACTGGTGATAGGAAATGGTTTAATATCAACAGTAATTCTAAAATTTTGAGAAATTCTACAATTAATAAAGTCGAAAAAGTTTCAAAAATTCAGAAAGAAAACGTTAATAAAATAGAAGAAAAATCAAAACCTGAAAAGGTTAGAAAAATTAGAAAGAATAGTTCTAGGAATACTAAAAAAGAATCCAAGCTTATCTTATCTGATAGAAATGGTCCATTTATTTGTAAAGATTGTGGTAAGCAATTCCCACGTAAATCGAATCATGACTCTCATATTAGATTACATTTAAAAGAAAAACCTCATGTCTGTCAATATTGTTCTAAGGCATTTGTTAGAAGATCTGATCTGAACAGACATGAGAGGTCATTGCATATGAAAACTACATTTAAATGTGCAGGCAATCAAGCTAAAGGTAAAGGTAGATGGGGTTGTGGGCATTTATATTCACGTAGAGATGGTCTTAGAAAACACTGGAAGAGCTTACAAGGCCAAAAATGTTTGTTAGAATTTCTGAAGGTGAACAAATTGACTGGAAAGTATGATAAAGTTAAAGATATTGATACAATTATTGAACTGACTCAGCTTTTATAAATATCTTTGCCATTTTCCTGAATAACTATTTTTTATTTTTTTTTTGTTTTGTTTTTGTTTTCAATTCTTCTAGATTTATTTTTATTTCATCATTAGTCGTTTTTGCATTTCAAAATTTTTGCCGGTTATGTTATCTCCTTTTAATTTAGTTTGAATCTAAATTATGTACTAGAATGCATACATATATTATATATTTATTTTTATTTTCTCTCGTTTTAATTTTAACAATTTTTAAACAAGTATTGCCTGTAATTGTGCAATAATTGCTGATTGAATAAAATAATTAATTTAATAGTACGTAGAAATATAATTGGAAATCATAGCCCACTGCGAAAAGGGAATCGATAAATGACTGAT